>JAFEMH010005571.1:0-158057 GCA_022495995.1 Adenophora triphylla var. japonica | reverse complement strand
TGCTGCTCCGACTCCTCCTCCATAGCTAACAATCTGCTAGAATTTGAGCTCGTTCTAGCAGAATCTATTTTCTGCTTAGGGGATTAGATGAGGGACCTGCCCTATCCCCTGCAGCCATGCGTCCCGTGTGGCGTTTTGGAGGAGGCGACGCTCTGCCTGGCCATCCATAAGCTCTTGTCTTTTCTCCTACCATCCGGCAAACCTCGCCATCGGCAACATTGTTAGAGCGCGTATCGCTCTAGCATGATGGCGAGGTGGAGGGGGAGGAGGCAAATTGGTATTTCCAGCATTGGTATTAGTATTTGTGTTGGTATTGGCATTCCCTTTATTGGGTTCATCCGAAGCGTCAGAGACATGTCCATCCGCGGTTGCCATGGTTGTGGGTTGAAAAGGGACTTCGAGGTCAATAATGCACGATTCCCGTGATGGAATCAAGCGATGCCGCAGAAATGTGCTTATCAATCTTCGTCACGTGGCGGGACCAATCACCTGACTCCTTGACTTGAAATCAGAACCCACGACTAGCCGGATTTGTCTCCGGCTTAGACCCTCGGGCGTGAGAGTAAGTATGTATTTAGGAGAGCAAATAATGCAATTGAACCGAGATATTCAATGACAAAATTGCAGTTACCTTTGAACCGTTGCGGTTGTCCTCTATTTATCGTTGCTTTGATCAGGGTGGTATATTTGGTAGGACTACATGAGTTCCGTGATTTGAGGGACGGTTACATGTCATGAGAACGTGTCCTGAAATGGCTCCTGATTTGTAGGAAACCGGTTATGGAAAGAATAGTAGCACGTGCGTCTGGACTCAGCAGGTCGACGCTTGCTTGGCAGGTTGAGGTCACCATTTGGGGTTAGGTCGACCTGACTGACGAGTAGGGCTGGACCGTACCCGAAATAGAGTATGGATCGTAAGGTCGGACTAAGTTAGGTCGGGACCTGGTAGGTCGGACAATAAACTTAAGTCGACTGATCAAGAAGATGGGCCTTGAGCCATGTAATAATTGGGCCGAACCCACAGAGAATGTGGTGACAATAATTGCTTGAGAATTGGGCTTTGTTCGCTTGGCCCAGCTCGACACTTTTGGTATGTTTACTTACTTTTTATGATTCCTAAAATGCGAAAAAAGAACCTATGATTTATTGGTGCGGTGGGCCATTGGGTAATAATCGTGCTGTGCTAATGTTTTTTTTTTTAAATTATATAATTATCAGGTTTTGTGCATAGTAATCCTTTTGCCCAAAATTAAATATCGCAATTAACTTATTAATATTTGTAAATAAGTGTTTTAACTAGTTTGAATATTAATTAAACAATACATTGATAAATTACACTATATTACTTTTCTTGTTTATATTACCTTTTCTACATTCCTAATAATGGTATGTTTTTATTTAACTTTATTTATAATATCAGAAACGTCATGCCCACACCAAGAGTATTCAGCTTCGCTATGATCCATCCGAGCTTAAAAATTCTTTCTCACTACTTCACTTTTCATATTCACTCACACTTATTTGGCTATACGATTCTTACTTGAATTTTCATGTATTTTTCGGAATGAAACGAAGTGAGTAACATTTATTATGAGGATACGAGAGGAAGTATTTGACATCGATCTTATGATAATTGATAGGAAAAATTTTCTTTAGGGCACCCCGGTTCAGGATTTTTTTCCTTTTAAAGATTTTTTTGTAAATCTCAATTAAAGATTTCTACTCATTATTGAAATTTCCTATACACCGCTTCACCTCCCAACCTCTCTCTTCTCAAGTTTTATCTCTTCCTTATGTCCTGAAAACACCACACACACGTTCCTACAGTTCTCTCTCCTCTCTGCAGTGTCCGGCCGACAGATTATCGGCGACGGCGGCAGCCTCCACCTCTCTCTCTTCCATCTTTCTCAGCTTGCACCGCCATATCTCTCTCAACTCAGACGTCTTTTTCTACCTAGATACGATCTGACAAAACTATAGGCTTTATTCAATTCCAGAAGCCGCCCTTGTCTTCTCTTCTAAGGCCTATAGCGGAGACGACACTTTTTACAATTTGTTGCGGTCGCGAGGGTGTCACACTCGTGTCATATCCCGGACACAGCCGGCCTGAGATCTGTTAAGGCCCCAGACACATGCCATGTATTCTCTCAAGGCGGTAATGGAATGGGATATGAAAATGTTAGTCTCATTTTACTACGCACATATTATTTTTCACTTTTCTCGTTAATATGCTTTTCTTGGGCTGCTTGATAACTTTTTTTTTTCTGTCTTGTAATGATTGCGACTGACAAGTATTTGGTCGTGAATATGATCTTGACCTCAAGCAGCTTTCATCCATGTCAACCCCCAATTTCTCCTATCTCTTCCATTTCGCTCACATTTGTGTCTACTCTTTCCTTGAGATACGCAACCTCTCTTCATCTCTTCAAAATCTGTTTCAACCTTGGTAGTGTATTTGATCGAGTATAAACGGAAATGGTGTATGCTCGAATAATGGCGTAAGTGTATTTGATCAATGGTATAAGCGAAAATGGTGTATGTACTCGATAATGGCATTCACGTTCAAGCTGGCGAGATTGGGATGAAAGATATTAAATTTTGGTTTTCTTGCGATTTATAGATTTTCCCCAGTTTTTGTTGCGTGCTCAAACATAGACCATTTTATTTATCTCTGTAATTTTAATTTTTTGTTGAAAAATTATTTTATAAGTCAATTATAAGAGGTAGAAGAAAAGTCTTATAAGTTACTTTATAAGAGATGAAATAATTTTATAATTCATTTATAAAATTAAGATATAAAAAGTTTAATATATATAAATTGTGAGATTAATTCGTTGTTACTATTGAATTTTTTGCATTTTTTTTGTTGAACGGTTGTTTTATAAGTCAATTAAAAAGAGATGTGTGAAAAGTATTATAATTTACTCATCAGAGAGATGAAATAATTTTAAAATTCAAATTATAGTCTAAGATATATAAGTTGTAATGTGTAAGAATTATGATATTAAAAGCGCGTCGTTGTTATTGAAATTTTGATTTTTTTATTGAAAAAAATTGTACCTTATAAAAAGTCAATTTATAAAAGGCGAAGCTGATTATAAAAGGCAAGTTGATTTTTATAAATTCGGCTTATAAGAGTTTTAATGTTGTAAATTATGAGATTAATTCATTATTTATTATTAAAAATTTTGATTTTTTTGGTTGAAAAAATTGTCTTATAAGTTAATAGTCAATTATAAGAGTTGTAATGTGTAAATTATGAGACCAATTCGTAAGTATTGAAATTTTGATTTTTGTTTGAAAAAATAATGTCTAATATTTAGATGAATTATAAGAAATGAAGTGGATCTTATAAGTCCGGTTATAAGACAATTATAAAGGCGAAATAGTTATAAGATACGAGAGTTGATTTTATAATTTAGGCCTATGAAAGTTTTAATGTCTAAATTATGATATTATTATTGAAAATTTTTGTTTTTTTTTGTTTGTAAAAATTGTTTTATAAGTCAATAAAAGAAGACGGCTTATAAGTTTTATAAGTCAAACTTTATAAAAGATAGATTCGTTTTATAAGCCAGTTATAGGAGGAAAAAGGGTGTTTATGAAATTTTAAGATATAGTGTGTAACTGTATTGGGTTTGAATTTCACATTTGAGGTCTTAGATAAAGAGTGGCCTAATTTGATAAAGAGGTTATCAATTGGGTCTATTTTTTGTACTAAGCCCAAAACTTATCACAATGTTTATAGTAATGGCTTATCACACATAAAGATGGAGTAATGGTGGAAGGACTTTATCTGGAGCTACAGAAAAAGGGCTGATAAATAATGGGCGATTTACATGAGCAACGCATATAATCCAAGAAAGTAGCATTTGCAATTTGCAGGCCCAAGTCAATCATAAATCCACAAGCTTTCTAAGATAAACTTATTTAAGCTTTTGGTTAGGTAACAAAATGAATAAGCAAAGAAATGGAAATGTAGAATTTATTATTTATATTCATACTGCCCACCCACTCATTCTCTCTCTTCCACATTTCTCTACCACACATTTTCATTATCTTAATAATGTATTTCTTTAATTATATCGTGTAGGAAAAATGGTTTGTAATAAGGTGGGACGGAGGAAGTATAAACTAGGTGCTACCTGACCCAGTGCTTCGCACGGAGCCAAATCCCCATAACCTATTAGTTTTATTTATAATTAGCATATTTATATTTTTAAAAGGAAAATAATTGAAAAGTAGCATTCATAATCTTACTCCAGAAATAAAATTAACCGATGAAAAATTAAAAAATTATATGATAATTTGTCAAAAATATCATGATAAAAACAAGGAAAACTAAGTGTAATAACAAATACGAAAATTAAAAATTTAATTTTAATTAAAAAAATGCCCAAAAAACTATTCACAAACTTGATCAGAAATAGATAAAGACAATAATAAATTTAAAAAAATGAAAATTAAAAAATAAATACTCTGTAAAGAATGTAAATAAATTAAAAAATAACACAAAAAACATATCCTAATAATAAGGTAATATAAATATAAAAAATAAATAAATCAAAAGAAGCGTAAGCAAAAGACAACGTTGATAGAAAATAATACGAAAATTTAAATGTTAATCAAAAGAAAAAACAATGGAAAAAAGAAGCATTTTAAAAATAGAAAAAGAAAGAAATAAATAAAAAAAACTTATAAAATTGGCTATAGAAAACAAAAAAATCGGAAATTATAAAACAATATTAAGGACAGACGACATATACAAAAAGAAATAAATGGGCATAAAAAAACAAATATTTATCAAAATAAATAAAAACAATAGGAAATAGAAGTATTCGCTAAAGAAATCCAAATAGCCAATAGTAATAAACTTCAAGTAATGTACAAAAATACGATAAAAAAAAGAGAAAGCGTTATATAAAGAAATTTAATCGAGAGAAAATTCATAAAGATCCAAGTAAAGAAGTCTAAATGCGGAAAGAATTTGAATATCAAGGAATTAATTAAAATAAATAAATAAATACAAATAAAATCAAACCAAATATAAAAAGTTGATGAAGAAAATAGAGATTAAAAGTAAAATTAATATCAAATAAAAAATATAAAACAAAGCGAAAAATAAAATAAAAGTCAAATCTTGCCAATTTAAAGAAAATACGATAATAAATTTATAAATTGCTTATCAAAGATAAAACAGCAAAGAAGATATAATAATATCAAACAAAAAAGAGAAGTAAATTAGAAATAGAACCATAGCCAAGAAAATATCAAATTTGGAATTAAGAGAATGAAAAAAGAAATAATTAGAAATGAATAATTAGAAATGAAAGATTAGAGATAGATGAGGAATGAATAATGTTAGCTTACTTGGAGGCATGATAATAGGCAATGTATCAATCAAGTAAAAAATGACCATGTCTTCCAATTTCACAAAGAGAGGAGAGAGAGAGAGAGAGAGAGAGAGAGAGAGAGAGAGAGAGAGACAGAGAAAATGGGTTTGTGTGAGAATTTGATTGAATTGCTTCAATGTCTTCCAATTTTTGACAAAAGAGAGGAGATGAGAGAGAGAGAGAGAGAGAGAGAGAGGATGTTGCGTATGAGAATTTGACAATTGTTGTTACTTTACTAATTGATATTTTTTTGTGAGCTTTTGAATTGCTGAAATGCTTCAACTTCTCAACTTTATGTTTTGTAATAGAAGTCACTAATGATAACAAATTGTTTATAGGCTTAGATAGTTAGATTCATGTTCTAGCCATTGAATAAAGACTTTTCATTTCAAATTATCCTAATTTCTTCTAGAATTTATAGTGAATGAAGCATCGAGGGAGGCTCATGCATATGCAGCTGTAATAAGCAGAAGTACCATTAATGGTTGCATTTCTAAAAATTAATAGTTTGTAAGA
Source organism: Adenophora triphylla var. japonica (assembly GCA_022495995.1). Taxonomy (NCBI): domain Eukaryota; kingdom Viridiplantae; phylum Streptophyta; class Magnoliopsida; order Asterales; family Campanulaceae; genus Adenophora; species Adenophora triphylla. Next base: position 152,148 of record JAFEMH010005571.1, on the reverse strand, counting down.
TTATGGTAAATATGAAACATCAAGAGACTTATGCGTGTAATGATCCATTTAATGTATTTTAGTTCTCATCCCCAATAGTATAAAAATAGTAGTAGTTACTACTAGCAGCTTATTAGAAGACACTCATATAAGAAGTATATATCTTCTTCTATTATTAAAGAGTATAAATTTAACAATTGATGTAAATCATTAGAATAACTTATATTGTAAAATATAATAAATTAATTACTAAAAGTTAACTACTATTACAATATACCAATATCTTAATTATTCTAATAACACTTTTACTACTTACATAACTATTATATTCTTCTATTACACTAAGCTAATGCAGGAAATACGAAAGAACACATCAATCCTAATAGGAAAATTACGTGGAAGCATGAGGATCAAGAGAATTAGAAATCAAACTTATGTGTCATCACCTAATCCTTTTTATCCTACTTTAAAATACTTTAGTATAGATTTTAGGAAAAAAAATTGCAATAATAGTACCCAACTATGAGGCTTGTTTTTTGAATTTTATACCTAAACTAGTTTTCGTTTCAATCACACTATTTTATCTGTTTTGGATGCTCGTTTAAGGTATATAGGGCTAACGATATTCATTTTTTCCAGTTAAATAGACATGTGCAATGCATGTGATTATTTATGTGCAATGCATGTGATTGTTTGAATTTTATACCTAAACTAGTTTTCGTTGCAAACATAGTAATTCATCTGTTTTGGATGCTCGTTTAAGGGATCCAGGGCTAACGACATTATTTTTTTCCCCAGTTAAATAGACATGTGCAGTGCGTGTGATTGTTTGGATTTCATACCTAAACTAATTTTCGTTACAAACACAATACTTCATCTGTTTTGGAGGCTCGTTTAATGTACATAGGGCTAACGACATTCATTTTTTTTTCAGTTAAATATACATGTGCAATACATGTGACCCACTTTTTAATGAACAAAATTGAAAAATTAATTCAATTAATATAATATAAATACAATAGTTTTAAGTGTAAAATTAAAAAATAATAGAAATACAATGTAAATTATTTATTTACCAATTAACTCACTCTCAACTTAGATTTTATCTTCTTCACCCTTCTTCTCCATCACCCACCACCATCCCCACCTCCGACCATCCACCCACCTTTACCCCTGTCGGAGAAGAAGAGATAAGAAGACATAGATCTGCGTCATGGTACGGGATTGTTTGGACTACAAAATTCAACCAGATTCTAGAGCAAGATTTGATAACTAATAGTCAAGAAATTGGATTCATTTATCAACAGATTTTTTGATTTGGGAGGGGGTTAATTGATATATTTTTTTAAAAATTTAATTTGTAGCCCTTTTATTTTTGTAATTTTATATTTAAAACCTTTGTAGTTACGTTATTTTGATTTGAATTAACTTTTCTATTTTGCCCTTCACCCTTCAAAAAGTAGGTCAGATAAATTATACATGTCTATTTAACTGAAAAAATAGATATCGTTATCCCTATATACCTTTAACGAGTATACAAAATCGATGATGTACTGTGTTTGATAAGAAAATCAGTTTAGGTATAAAATCCAAACAAGCCCTATAGTTATAGTTAGGATATTATTTTTGCAATTTTTTCCTAAATTTTATTTCAGGTAATTAAGGTAATTAAAATATTACTAGTTCCTATCACTTTTACCCTTTTTCATTTTTCTTTTTATAAATCCAATAAATAAGTAAAATTTGCAACAAGGACCACAAACTCTCGTTATTTCAACCATATTTCACTTTCCCCTATTGCACCAACTAATAATTCAAATACGATAAATATTTACACAAATCAAATATGAAATAGTTTTCATTATATTACTTCCTTCCCATTTTTCTTTCTCATGATCGTGATATGAACGGATACTCACTTCAAAATGACAATAAATTATAATATTTTTTTTTATAAAATCAAATAAAAATGTAACGTGAACAGTATAATTCGAGATACGAACATGGGCTTATCCGGGTAAGGTCCAAGTGGATTGGGTCCTAAACATAATCCATCAAGTCTCAGTTACGAGAGAAAATCTGGGCTTCCTCGTCTTTCTATCTCATCATTCCCAAAGGCTGACCAAGGCAGCCCAAACATGCGACATGACCAAAGCCCAGTTCAAGGGCTGAGGAGACCTTCCTCCAAGGCCGAGATGTTCTCCCTTGAGGACGAGGAGGCTTCCTCGGCTATGACGTTATCACGGCTGGCGTCCCATTTATCTCTCATCCCTTTCCCGGCTCATCGTACGCCGGCCAGGCTAACGTAGGACGAGGAGAGGAGCATCTCGGCTATCGTACATGGTTTGTGTAGTCCTATTCCAATTAGCAGATTGAGCAGTTACAATCCTCTTAGGATTGTAACCGCCTCCTATACCAATTCAGGTCCAACAAGGACTCCTCAACAGATATAATTCTCTTGGGATTTATATCTTATCTCTTTACAGTCCAAGTTCAACATGAATTTTACATATTTATTTCTATAAATACAATCCATATATCAGATTATTTGGTACGTTATCTCTTTGACTCTAATCTCTGTCAATTTGATTTCTCTCTCTACACACGTTAACTTACTCTCACGCCAGAGGGTCTTCGCCGGAGAAGTCCCGGCTTAGTTTACGTGTTTTTGTCTCTTTTTCAGGCTATTCAATCGCCGGAGTACAATCGATGTTTGGATTTGGGCTGATTTGATCTTTTGGCGACATCAGTTTGGTTCCATTGCGGAATCGATTCAATCACCCATTGAATAAGCACAGAAATTCGTTGCTGAACCCTTGTTACGGCGAAATTTTTATTTTGGCCGAGAAAAGTGCAAGTTTCGCACTGAAACCTTTCGTGGAAATTTCGTTGGTTGAAAACGTTTTGATTTGGTAGAAATTATTGCATAACAATCGCAATTGAATTGTTTGTTGGCGTTCGAAATCTGTTCTAAATTTGGCCGGAAAATAATTGATTTTGGCGAAATTGATGTTTTGCCGTGATTTCGTTATTTGGAAAAATTTGTTCACTAGAAATTTTGGGCCGTTTGCAATTTTCGTGTGGATTCCTGTTAAGAAATTCAATTTGCAACAAAGTCTTGTTTCAATGGAGGACGGAAATACCATCAGCGTTACTAATGAGGAGAACCGAGCTCAGGGAGACAAGATCCCTCCTACCAACGAGATGTATCCAAGACGAGTTACGAGTAAGAGGACGACAAGGAACGCAGAAGTAGGATGAGCTGAGAACACCCAGCCCGCTGACCGACGTGCGCTCTTGCATCAGCAAATGGAGATATTGCAACGAATTTATGAAACTTAGAATGCCTTGTTGCAATTGGATCCTAAAAATAGCATGGCCGAGTTCATCAGGCCTTCGAGGTCAGGAAACTCTCATGGAAGGGAAACTCAAGGGGAGAGACGAGGTAGTCAGAGAAGCCCTCCTTGTGGCCAAGATCCCCCTCCCCGTGAGCCTGCCATACCACCTAGGCAACACCTCCTAGATGCTCCTCCTCGTCCTCGGCCTAACAATCATGAAAACAAAAGGAATGTGGTGGTAGACCTGAGAAGCCACCTAAATTCAAGGGAGCAGGAGGTAAACTCATCAGACTTTCGAGCGAGACTCAGTCTAGTTAGACGTTTATCCCCTCCTCGTCTTAACATAACCCCTCGTCATAGCCATCATCCTATGCGTGATTTACCTCGTCCCAGACACTTTGCAAGGCCAAGGAGTCCTCAACCGTACAGAATGGTCCTCGGTGGTTACGAAGCGGAGCCGAGGAAGGATAAAACGCCCTCTAGACGAGGAGAAAACCGTCGAGATGACGAGGAACACAGTAGGGTGAATGGTCACCCAAGAGAAAGGTCCCATCGTAGTTCCCACAGGAGTTCCCACCGAAGAACCCATTCCAGTATTGAGAGGGGGGTTGATGCTAAAGAACTACAACTCTTGAAAAAGAGAATTGATGATATGGAGATGGGGAAGAAAGACGAAGAAGATGACGACAATAGTGCAACTCGTCCCTTCTCCCAGAGAATAAATGATGTTCCACCTAATCCTGCCTTCAAGGTCCCGAGTTTTGAAAAATATGCGGGAACTACTGACGCACGGGACCATGTGCAAAGTTTCGAGTCTACTATGACCCTCCTCACTAAGGCCGATGACGTTCTCTATAAAGCCTTCGCGAGTACCTTTTAGGAACAACCTGACCTGGTTTCGTGAGCTCAAAAAGGGATGCATCGATAGCTGGAGGGGCATGAGGAGGATGTTCCTAGACCACTTTGCCACGGCAGGAAGGAGGAAGAAGAGGTAACTGTATTAGTGTTATGCCCTAGGCCTATAGTTGATCGACCTATATGTTGACATTATTTATTATTATATGAAAAGTTTATTATTTGATTATTATTATATGTTTTGCATATTTATTTGTAATAATCTCCATCCCTAATTATTTAGTGAATAATTAGTATAAATGTTAATGAATAATCATATGATGATTATATGCATAGAGATGCACATTAAATTTATGGGTATTTGTTAGAGAACAAGTGACTGGACTTGACCCATTTGAGATTTATGTCATGGGCAAATGTCATAATTAAATCTCATATGGTCACTTCATTTAGTTCCTAGACCTGAGATTATCATGACCTTACATATGATGAAAGTTATGTTTGATTTTAGTCAAACGATATCTTAACACGATATCTATAAAGGCTATCTTTGGCATGATCGGATTCATGATGGAAAGGATGATAAGTCAAGATGGAATTCGTCCCTCGAAAGAGAGATGTTTTGCTTGGGCCCCTCGATGAGTGATAATGATGAAAGTGTATGGCCATACCCCAATGCGATTGGATTATCATTATACCCAAGATCGAGAAAGCATTGAACAAATACAAGTTGACGTGGACCATGACTTGTGTTCAATATAACATCGTGAGACGAAAGGGAGAAATGGAAGTGTACCATTGGAAGCGTGAACTCTTACGTTATATTATTTGGGTAGACATAATGGCTTGCTAGAGTTCGCTTACATGTCTTATGAGGGATCGATATGATCGAGCTCATTGCCAACATAATATAATCCTATTGGGTCACACACAATTAGAATGAATTGGTTAAACCAAAGAGAGAATGATTGAGAGTTCCTTATCGAGGCACAAGACATTGCCGCAATAGCGAGATCCTGTCCATAGGGCTCGGCCCAGGTCGTGCGACATAACATGCCACAAGGCGGTTTCTGAACAGGTTTCCTAATTTGATTAGGAAACAAATACCATACTAGAGTAGTATAAATATAAGGTGCTGAAACCCTAATAGCCTAGCCGAATTTACGAAAAGAAAATCACAACAAAAGGTTCTCAATATTCTTGAGGTTTATGATCTAGCAATCATCAAGAATTGTTCTTGGTTGATTCAAAGGTGTGGATACTACTAGAGGGTCTTCACTCGTACGACGATCAAGGCCTAGAGTTCGAAGTTTGTGATTCAATATCACATCAATACATTGTTTGATAGCTCAAGAACGGAAAGTAATTAAGGTTGGTTAATTCTATCTCATAGGAATTCAATTTAATTGTATAGAACGGATCTTAGGGCTCTTGGGTTTTGTGTTATTGGATGCTTAATTCCGCTGCGCATGGATCCATAAACCCAACAAACTGACCTTGACAACATCGAGCAAGGAAAAAATGAAACCACCTTGAGCTATTACAATCGATTCCGAACCATGGCAGATCAAGTGGAAGAAAGCCTCACAGACAGGGAGGTGATTGTTTGTTTCAACTCCGGTTTGAGATCCGGACCACTCATATACGAACTCTTCGCCAGAGAGCCAAAATCAAAGGCTGACTTATACAATATGGCTTATGCCATTGCTATGGCGGAAGATAAAAGCAAGAAGAGGTCTGATAAGACAGAACCCGAAGCAGCTGGACTCACCATGCTTCCAATGTAAGTGGCTTTAAGGGGAAGAATAGAACAAGGGGCATTGACAAGGTCGGAACCTTTACCCCCCTCACTAAGCCTATTACTAAGATTATGCAGATGGTGAACCTTCCACCTCCTCTTCCACTTAATGACAAACCGAAGTTTCCTCGTGACCCGTCCAAATCTTGTGATTTCCTTGAGGACCATGGTCATTTCATGAAAATTGTATTGCCTTGAAAAGAATGATCCAAAGGTGGGTTGATGAGGGCAAGCTTGATCGCTATGTCATGAAAAAAGATGGCAAGCGGAAAATGAAGGAAAACACCAAAGAAGATGATGATAAGAGCGAGGATTCGGAGCAAAGACCTCCCAGAGCCAAGTTGTATGTAATTCGAGAAGAGACGGTCTCTACCTAGAAGCTAAGGGACCAAATTCATGAGTTAAGCAAGGTATAACATGTCCCTGCCTGGGTTCACAAGGCGAAAGAGACCAGTTTCTCCCCCAATAAATTGGCTGGAAGCTGGGCAGCCCATGAGCAACCGTTGGTAATAAAAGGGATAATTGACAATTGTGAATCTGAGAGACTCCTCATTGATACGGGGGCCTCTCGAGACATTCTTTACTACTCCACCTTCCAAATGATGGGCTTGAAAGATACCATCTTGGAACCATACCATGGAAAACTAGAAGGATTCACCAATCACAAGGTCGGAGCCAAATGAACTATTGACTTGCTACTAGAAGTTGATGAACATCTGTGAGTACCCCGACCCGAACTCGTGTTTTTGGGTATGCTTTCTTTTTTGGGCTCATTTATTTAAATTCATTTAGTTTTGAGCCCATTTTAATTATTTATTATTCATTAGTTTTGGGCCTGCCTCCCGCCTATTCGGCACTACGCAGTAAAGAAGAATCGGTGGCGTACGACACTCCAAGTTTATTCCCAAGCAGTATTAAATTGGGATTTTCTCACAATTGTAAAGGGGGGGGGGGACACACAGAGAAAAAGAGGAAGGCTCATACTCTTTCTCTCTCTATACGCATTCTCTCTCTCTCTCTCTCTCACTTCTCTCTCTCTCTAGCCGCAATAACGGAGAGCCCCTCTCCCTGTCGGTCTTCTTCCTCACCCATTTGAGCTCTGCTCCCTCAACCCGTTCACCGGTGATAACCCCTTTCCACTAATCGATCTTCTTCCTCACCGAGCTCTCTCTCTCTCTCTACCCGAGCCTCTCTCTCTCTACGCAAACCGACTCCCTCATCATAGCGTTCTCCTAAATCGCCCTTCACCATTCACCATCTCCACCCAAATCGGCGTTCCCATTCCACCCCAAATTCGTAGACGGCGTCTCCTGCGTTTGAGACCTAATTCCGTCCATCGGTCTACAATCCCATTATTTCCATTGAGTTTCCATCATCTCCGTCCGTCTTCATAACCCCAGATCAGTCTAGTTTTGCCAACAATCAACGGTGTTCACATCCAGATTCTTTGCCGCCTATGAACAAAAGGGATATTACGAGATTTAAGACCTCGGTTCTTCGGTCTATCGAGAGTTCGACTCTCGCGTTTTGAAGCCGATTGGAAGGCTTCCTATACGGGCGTGGTATAGGAAGTGTGAATACTACGAGGGTAATCTCTAATCCCTAAACTCTTCATCTCTTACGCTTATTAATCCCATGCTATTTCCCTGTTCTTCATCTGCAATCTGATATCCCCAGGATTCGAGTTGATACGCCTTGATGTATACTTGGAGTTAGCCACATTTCGATTTCGTATGTTTTACATATACAATGGTTTGATTTGGGATACGGTTGAGCATGTTTTATTTTAGTCTGCGAATGTTGTGTCCAGTCTTATGATAATGCACTTTGGTTATGTGTTGTGTTTGAACACTTAGTAGAGTGTGGATCTTCGATATCCTTTCGCTCATTTGAAGTGATTGTGTGATTCTTTGTTATCTCATGGTTGGAACATTACTGTTGTTTTGAAGTGCGTCATATCCTGGTATCCATGCTCAACCCATGATTCGAATGGCTGTTTGTTTGTTTGATTTCGGACTTGGTTGAACTTGTTTGGCTTTGGTCTCTAAATGTTATACCTATTCTTGTGATGATGCACTTTTGGTCATTCATGTTGTGCATTGTGCTTGGATGCTTCGGTGAGTGTGGATCGTTCCATATCCACACTCTACCCGAGTCCTATCTTGATCACCTTTGTCGACTTAGGAAGTGAGGGGTTCCTTGATTGTGACCCAAACCACATGTGATCATTTCACACATTGTAGGTCAAATTGCCAACCCCATGACCTTCCACATAATATACTTGTATTTTGGCCTCTTCCATTGTTATAAGTTTACACCTCTTTGTTTGAGTTAGGAGGTGATGGCCCCATGATCATGGCCTAAAAGCCAAATGAATCATTCACATTTGGCATCAAAGACCCATCATGATCTCCTCCCCTGATACTCATTTATTATTGTCCTTGATCTTTGGCTTCTTGAAGATTAGTATGTTTAGTCCTAGAAGTTTGCTCGTTTGAGGCGAGTTTGGATTCTTTGGTTTGGGAAGTCCATGCAGTGGTAGATACGTAACTGTGTCGTCACGACGAGACCCTCTCATGAGGCGTCTGTGTCATACGACATAAGCACCCCCGAAAGTTGGTTTGACTTCGATGACTTCGGTCAAGACAAGATTGACCCCTTTCAGTGGTTTTCAAGGCTTTTTGTTCAATGTAATTCTTTACTTCTATTAGTGTTAGAGATAGTATTGGTGAGCCCTATCGCCCCCTTTTGTAAGAGGCAATGCGGCCGGGATGTCTGCGTCGTGCCAGACATCCACGCTCGCAGGTAATCCTATGTGCGTATATGACACCCAAGGCCACTGGCGATCTACATGTCAAATATGACATCAGTGAATACAGCCCCAATGGACAGGTTGCATACCAGCCCGTTTCGCTTGTAATTCAATCTCATCAATTATGTAAGCGGGATGTGGCCTCCCACGGTAAATGGTTCACTGAAGTTGTAATACCCCTTTTTTGATTAATAAAGCAAAGCATGTAAAATGCATTTTTATTACATATTCTGTCACACACAATTGCACACCCTTTGAGATGTGTTTTAGATGTTGAACATAGAAAGACTCATCTACGGACCGAGGCGTGTTGGGTGAAGCTCTTTATTCTCTTCCCACAGCGTCGTAACTTTGACCCCAGAACCCATTTTCCTCCTTTCGAAAAAGGTTTTCAATAATCTTTTTTTTTCCTTTAAAAGCGGCGTGAGTGACTCCTAGAAAATTTTATTTATTTTATTTTTCGGCGTTCATTGATGGCGACTACTGCTTAAGGAAGGACTTGAAACTTGGTTTTCAAAAGTGATTGGCTTTCAATGACTTTCGTGCTTGTTCAACTTATTCACTTCATTTATATATGTGTGTGCATTGTGCGATGACTTTACGTATGTGCATAAATGCATGTTAATGCTTTGCTTTATCCGCTTCCCCTTCACCAGGCTTCTGCTTTGCTTGCATTAAGGTGCTTGGGGCTTTTGCAGATCTTGCATTGTGCTTGGAAGAGGTGGTTTGAGTTTGGCTTTTATTCGATGTCATACGAATACAGGACTCCTGTATGTCAGCGCGACACAATTGACCTCGTTAGTCTTGTGTCACCGCGATATAAGTGAAGATCAATTTGTAGGATTTGATTTACGGGTGCGGAGTTGTGATTGTGGGGCGGATCCACTTTGATGGATTATTGATCCTTGATTTATTGTGCTCACTGTATGGGTGTGTGTGTAGTGTTATTTTCACTACATCCCATTTTTCCAGAATCAAAAAAAAAAATATAATAAAAAAAAAAATCATTTTTCGCAAAATAAAGGAACATGATGTCAAAGCAGCACACTACTGCACATAGAGTTAGAGCCCTTGGAGTGTACGAGACGGCATCGCGGATGGTGACGTGTTTCGCCTACAGCTTGGCGCCTAAAGTCCTCCCGGCCTATAGAGTGTTCAGGAGCCACACTTATATGTGCCTGTACCCAACGGTTGGTTTTTGACACGCAATTTTCAAAATACACTAAAATGCAAGATTGTTTCAAAAGTTTTTAATAGACTTTTGTACCTTTCACAGAAACCTTGTACTTGTGGGCATGTTGCCATGTCGACAACATGGTTTGGCTGGCGTAATAGGAAGACAATGCTCGTTCCCGCGACATGTTCTAACGAGAAGATCATCTTAGCTTTGTCAACATGCGGCGACGAGAGGTCATGCCGGATTTTTCCTTGAATTTAGCTTCGGGAATATCCGGTTCCTACGCCCAAATTTCTCCGAAATTGGGGTTGCTCGTCGGTCCCACAAATGCTTCGATTTTATTTAGGTCATTGCCTGTCTGTTGACAATTTTGACTCAACACATTTGGTGTATTTTTTGGATGATGTGTCCCTAGGTTCCCCCGAGGTCTAGTTTTGCGTGAATAAAGGGTTATCCTGCCCCAGGCATTCTGCTTGGGGCTTAAAAGACACCGATTTATACTTGAACACCTATTAGATGTTTGCACGAGTCTAAAGACCTAGCACCACAATTTGTATGCCTCCACTCTCCCATGCCACCTCGAGGTTCTCTACTCCGCCACCTGCAATCGCCCCTTTGCCTCTACTGTTCTGACAGAGTTGGGTGTGTGCTCTGGGTCCCAGACGCTCATTGGTCCATATTCCCGAGGCGGAAGTAGTTTGCGTGTTCAAGTGATCTTCATCTCGACCCTGAGAATCCGAGATGTCAGGTGCGAGAGAATGTGGTGGCTAGCCGATGCAGGAGTTTCTCGCTTATCCGATGTTGAAGAAGTCAGTGTTCTTAAGTATTAGGATCTAGAATGTCCTTTATCGGACAAGAGTGCATCAAGTCCACGTTGGACCAATTTGTCTTCCATTGGAATAAAAGATTTTGTTTCTCTTTCTTGCTAGACTCGAGACATCACTTGCACACCCACATTACACTTAATTGAAATGGCCTTATTCTAGATGATCACTTGTCTTTGCTCAATCACTAACGCTTTGAAATGACTCATGTTTAAGTTAATCGGAGTAAGAAAATCAATTGATATCTTTCTCAAATGGGGGCTTACCAACTCCCCATCTTGCATCTCATATGCTCACATCTCTTTCATCATCCTCATCATTTCGCTGCTCGATGAATTTGCATAAATCTTTTCTCATTTAAAAGTTTAAGCAAGCGATGAAAACTTGATTTCGTTTAGGTCATCCGGTAGGGATTGCAGTTGAAGCCTTTCACCCGTAGGAAAGCCATGACCTCACCCTCACCCAAACAATATCCTTTCATTTCAAGATCGGCGTGTTTTGAAACCCCGTCTAGCCATCATCCTTGCTGAGAGAAGTCCAAGCAATGCAAAGAAGTCAGCCTCGAGAAATCGGCGATGCACAAAATATTCAAGTCATTAAAGGAAGGACAAATATATTCCTCAACTCCTCAAGAGGCCTTCCAATTCTTAAAGAAGGACTTTAGATCCTCACATAATAAGCAAGAATCCTCGGGAGGCGTTCCAAGTTATCAAAAGAAGGATTTTAAATCCCCATAATTCAAAGAAAATCCACGGACTTCTCAAGAGGCTCTCCAATGTTCAAAAGGAGCCTGAACACTCGAAAGTTCACAAAAGTTCTCAATAGCTTGGACTTCCTCTCACCATTACCTTAAATCAATCCCGAGCCATCCTCTCGATTTTAGAGGATATTCCCTTACCATTACCCTCGCCTTTGGCCAAAGTCAAAATTTGACCTCTCATTCTTAGAGGCAATCAATCTTCCTTGCCGTAGATTTCCCAAACACATCCTCAAAAGCAAACCTCTCATCTTTAGAGGTTTATTCAGTAAAAGGCCTAGCCGACCTCTCATCTTAAGAGGTCACAATTTTCCAAACTACCCGATGGCCGATCGAAGCCTTGAAGCCCAACTACAGTTCCTACCGGATAGTAGTTTCATTCTAATATCTTCGAGATCTAAATCAAATTAATAATTCATTGCTTGCTTAAATCAGAGCCAAATCCATCTCGGCTCAAAAGATCATCAATCTAAGATTGTGCAAATTCAATCCAATTTATTCGACACTTCATGTGAGCATATTTCATTTCTCCTCCGCAAACACTTGCCGTGGATGTCCCACTGGGGCTTCACATCCGTGTCTTGCATTGAAACTCCAGGAGGACATGTTTTTCAATTCTTCGAATCCTCAAAATCCTCAAAGGTCCTCAGATCCTCGAATTTCAACATTCATTCTCTTTTCAATCGGGATAAGCCCGAACTACGGCGACCTGAGCTCCTCATCATGGAGGGGAACGTAGGCAACCATAATTGGTCCGGTCGAAATCACAAACAAATCTAAGAAAATCCGGTCTCATCAAGGGCCATCCCCATACACAAGTCCTCTTTCCATCCTTCCGAGCTTGATTCTCGATATCAGTTGGTTTTCTCCTTGTGATTAATAAAAATATTTGTTCATATCAGAATTAGTGTTTGAATAACCCGAACATCAATAAAGGGTTTTAAGCAGCCTTGTGATCATCATGATTAAGATAGGTTTTCAAGTGTCTCGACAAGTCTTCTCTCTCTCCATCATAGGGAAATAGAGCCAAACACTGTCTTTCTGTCAGCAGGGGTTCCATACACTTTTCCACACCTTGTGATGCTTATACTCTCTCAAAAGAGTTAAACCCAAAGCGAGTGTGTCATACACAAATTCGGGGTTCATTCCCACTTTTCAAAAAATGTGCCCCTGCACGTATACATATTTTCGAGTCTTGTTCAACGACTGATTGACTAAGGTCTGAAAAGGTGGGTGCCTCCTTGGTCGCGTGATGATTATGCCTGTGACGGGACTGCATTGGACCTCTCTTCATAATGTTCCATTTTGGGCCAAATGTTGGATCTTGGGGCGGATGTCAAGGTTGAAGATGGGTTTTGGGGCTGCTGTGACTGCTGGAAGTTGCCTTTTGCGAATCTGTCCTTTTACAAATGCTGGGGCTGGTTTCCTATGAAAGTCAGTAAACGTGACCATCCATCAGACGTCAGAGCTGGCTGCATCAGCAGCACTCCATCAGCGATCCGATACTTGCTCAAAACCCGTCCAAAGCAGCCCAAAACTCTATATCCATTCCCCCTACTCACCAGGCGCATGGGAGAGGATTTGGCACACTTTGCAACCAATACATTACCAACCCCCAACAAATGCCATTCTTTTTTTTTGCCATTTCTTGGGACGGAATAATGCATATAAACAAATAAGTAGAATGCATTAGTTACAAAAATACAAAAATTTTATTTTACAAAGTGAGAAGCAATAGATTAGTGCATGCATCGTTCCTTCTCTCTCTCTCTCTCTCTAAGAGTCCTAAAGCATGGCAAAAGGGGGCCACCGCAATCAATCTGGCTCTGAGTCGTTGCCAGGGCGCTCACCGCCCTCCTCGGAGTCGCTCTCTCCGCTATCCTCCTGGCCGTCGCCTCCCTGCTCCTCAGAGCCACTCTAATTCTGGCCATCACCGCCGCCCTCCTGCTCCTCATGGATCTCGCCATCAGAGTCATCATCCTCCTCATCAAGGACCCAAGGCTGGGGTTCACCATAATGTCCGTGCCACTAGGGTACTGCGGCAAGCGGGGGCTGGAAAGGATCATCCTCACCATCATCGTCAAAGGCCCATCCTGCAATGACAAATTAATCAAAAGTCCGTCTTGAAGTGGCAAATCATCGTCAAAGGTCCGTCTTGCAACGGCAATGTTCATCAACAGCCAGTTTGGCAATGGGCAAGTCCTCAATAGCCCATCTTGCAATGGTGAATCATCAGCAATACCCATCTCGCAATGGCAAATTAACAGCAGAGTTCATCTTGCAATGGTAATATCAATAGCAAAGTTCGTGTTCTACCCGAAAAATGTTTCCAAAGTCAGCTAATCAGTTCAAGTGATCCTCGTGTGCACAACCCCTACAGGTAAGCACAACACAGGTATGAAAGCATATCTCATTCACCCGCAAATCATCATTACTTTCTCAAATAAAGTCATTTCAAGTCATGAAGTTCATCTCGTGATACTTTTGAGTTAATCTCGATCTCCTTTAGGCTTGTTCCTATGTGTAGACTTGTTCCTACACCTCTTTGGGCTTGTTCCCATACCTTTGTAGGCTCGTTCCTATCCGTAGGCTTGTTCCTACACCTCTTTGGGCTTGTTCCCATACCTCTGTAGGCTCGTTCCTATCTGTAGGCTTGTTCCTACACCTATCTGGGCTTGTTCCCATACCTCTTTAGGCTCGTTCTTATCCGTATGCTTGTTCCTACACCTCTTTAGGCTTGTTCCTATATCTCGCTAGGCTTGTTCCTATGCGTAGGCTTGTTCCTACACCTCTTTAGGCTTGTTCCCATATCTCTGTAGGCTCGTTCCTATCTGTAGGCTTGTTCCTACACCTATTTGGGCTTGTTCCCATACCTCTTTAGGCTCATTCCTTTCCGTAGGCTTGTTCCTACACCTATCTGGTCTTGTTCCCATACCTCTTTAGGCTTGTTCCTATCCGTAGGCTTGTTCCTACACCTCTTTAGACTTGTTTCTATATCTCGCTAGGCTTGTTCCTATGCGTAGGCTTGTTCCTACACTTCTTTAGGCTCGTTCCTATATCTATTTAGGCTAGTTCCTATACTTCTTCAGGCTCGTTCCTATATCTTTTAGGCTTGTTCCTATACCCTTTTAGGCTTGTTCCTACACCCCTTTAGGCTCGTTTTATGTCTCTGAACCATCTCTCTCAGTCTTTCCCAAGATCATTACCAAGATCCTTAGCCCGGAATGGCTATAAACTACCCGGTCTGGAAGACCGTACAGATTCCCCACACAGCAAATTCGCGGGTGACTCCCAATGAAAAAGTCAAATCCCCGGGGTGACTCCCCATTGAAACAGTCAAATCCGCGGATGACTCCCAAAGAAAAAGTCAAATCGTGGGTGACTTCCCAAAGAAAAACAGTCAAATCCGCGGGGTGACTCCCCATCGAAACAGTCAAAATTCGCGGGTGACTCCCAAAGAAAAAAGTCAAAATTCGCGGGTGACTTCCCAAAGAAAAATAGTTTAAAATGTGGGGTGACTCCCCTTGGAACAGTCAATCTTCGGGGTGACTCCCCTTGGAACAATCAAAATTCGCGGGTGACTCCCAAATTAAAAAGTCAAATTCGCGGGTGACTCCCAAAGAAAAAGTCAAACGCAGGTGACTTCCCAAAGAAAAACAGTCAAATTCTCGGGGTGACTCCCATTGGAATAGTCAATCTTTGGGGTGACTCCCCTTGGAACAGTCACTCTTGGGTACTAAGCCCGTGGCCTCTCATTAGCGCCACCTTTTGGACGAACTACGATTCGGCTTGATTCCCCCACGGGATACGTAGGAATCCTTTTCGTAAAAGGTCCAGCCGCATGACCATCACGGTCAATATCCCCTGGGATGCAAACGTCCACCTTTTCTACGAACTACGATTCAGCTTGATTCCCCCACGGGATACGTAGGAATCCTCTTCATAAGAGGTCCAGCCACTTGACCATCCTGGTCATCTCTTTTCCCCACCGTTCGTGTCCGGCTCAGGATTCTCATTGTGTCGACGACCCCACTTCCCGTGGAAGTGACGTCGCCGAGGGGCTCTGTGAGTACCCCGACCCAAACTCATGTTTTGGGTCCACTTTCCTTGATTTTTGGGCTCATGTACTTGCTAAAATGCAATTTGAGTCCAATTATCCAATTGCCCACTCAACCCATTGGGCCTGCCATCCATTCGGCCCAACTGTGCCAAAAAGCTATACGATGTCGTACGACATTGGACGACACTAAGGCGGTTTAACTCCCTCTGTTGGACGACATGGAGCCTCCCATCAGTCTGCCTATAAATACAAGGTATGGCTGATCATTTCAGAGGACTTTTTGGAGAGATCTTAGCAAGGGGGAAAACTCTGTCAAAATAGAGTCTCATCCTCTCTCTCTCATACACATACTCACCTCCCTCCTCAAACATACACATACCCAAGCCAAGATTCAAAGAAAACCTTCCTTGTTGGTGTGTTGAAGGGGTAAGCACCATACTATTGGTGTCTTCACCTTGTGGACTACAATAGGTAGCCACTAAACCCTCTTTCTTTCTCTGATCACCTTTTGCATACATCTATATATCATCTTGCATGCTTACTTGCTTTGATATCATGTAAAATATTGGGGATCTTGCATGATAAAGGTGGTGGAGAGGTGAATCTTCTATATTCACTTCTCTCCACCTCAGATCTGAACATTTGGTGACATTAGCACCATTAAAGTTTGAATCTTTGTTTAGTTTCCATAGAGTTAGGAGGTGATGGCTACATGAAAATGGCCATAGATATGTGATTCATCACATTTGGCCATTAAAGCCATGTGATCCTCCCATAATACTCACGTAATATTACTATTTTACTGTTCTCAGTTCATAAATATAGCTTGGTTTGCTTTGGGGACAAGTGGAATCAATCGATCAAGGGCGGCACCTTTGAATAGAGTCGCCTATAGCTGGACGACACAGGACTCTAAAGAGGTCCTGTGTCATACGACATAGAGTTCCCAGAAGGCTATACAGCTTTTCTTGGACTTCAGATCTATAAGAATTGATCCCCCTTTTGTAACCCAAAGCTTGCCTAAGTAGTTTTGGCTCATTAGCCACTATTTGGAGTGTCTAAGGTCCATTTGGGTGCAATAAATTGATGGAGGCGGTTTGCCATATGAACATGGACATTCTCGGGTGTCCCATGTCATATGACATCCGTATCATTAAAAGTCGATATCAACTTTGCTCACTC
The DNA here is from genome assembly GCA_022495995.1 of Adenophora triphylla var. japonica. NCBI lineage: Eukaryota > Viridiplantae > Streptophyta > Magnoliopsida > Asterales > Campanulaceae > Adenophora > Adenophora triphylla. Next base: position 135,366 of record JAFEMH010005571.1, on the reverse strand, counting down.
CAATCAACCCCAAAACGAGCTTAGGCCACTGAATAGTGTTCCTTCATGATTGAAATAATCTTGTCGCATTCCAGAGCTTGACTTTGGTATTGTAAGAGGCAATCCGACTGGGAAGCTTCCTATCGTCCGACATCCCTCTCTCGAGGAAGTCCCGTGGCCTGACGACACCCAAGCTTCCTGATCAGAGTGTCTCTAGCCCTTCTGCCTTGTAATACAAGTCTTCATATGTAGAGGGTGTGGCCCCTTATCATGGCTCACAAGTTGTATTCAGTCTCTATACTATCAATGAAATTCCAAATTTGCATGCCTTGCTTGTTGACACATTTTGCACACACATCTTGAATGATTATAATTGTCCAAAGTTTGATTGAAAGTCTCGAAAGAGGCATGTTGGGTGAACTCCCAAGTTCTTCCCAAACACGTAACCAGACCCTCGAACTCAAAATCTCTTTAAAAATAGGTTTCTCAATTTTTTCCTTTAAAAACGGCGTGGCGACTCCCAAAATTCTCAAAATCCAAAAGATAAAACAAAAAATCTTTTTCCAGAGGCTGTTCATTCACCTCATTGGAAGTTGCAAACTTGTCGGACCGTTCAGGAAGGTCTCTTCATTGTCAGAGTTCCGGGGCTGTCCCAGTCTTCTTTCTATATTCCATTTTGGTGTCAAGCGCAGCCTTGGGCAGTGTTCTTTTGACTTTGAGTGATGCCACTACCTACCTTTGAGGTGGTATCTCTTTTCATGGATGATCCTTCGACGTTATTGCTTTTCAAGCGGTTATGGCAATATGCATCTTTTCCTGCCAGGGTTCTCTTTCACCGGAGAGGGGGCACTGTTCTATCCACTCGATATTTGAACTGGTACGAGGAGTGTATAGGGGAGACACAAATGGCTCTTTTATGGAGACGAAGTGAGCTATTGGGCCTTGACCGCCATGACAGCTCGACTTTGAAGAGGGCCAAAGCAATGTTTAATCCTCAGGATAGTATTAGGGATGATATGGCTGACTATGAGGTCAATGCTAGTCGGTTGGCCGATCAGAGCACGGATATGGTGACTCGAAGAGAGGCAGCTCGTGATAGAGCTAGGGAAAGGGCTGCGTTGGTGGCCACAGGTTTGACAGAGGCATTTGGAAGGGTCCCAGAGCCAGGCAGAAGGACTACGGGGATATTTCATGTGAAGGCAAAGAATGCCCGCCGTGGGAAAGGGAAGGGGAGGAAATATGAAGGACCGAGTACGAGTGGCTAGGTTGACCTTGTCGTTCGGAATATCCACCCACTGTCATTGCAGACACATTAAGTTGATTAAGTGTTTTATTGTTGTTTTGCTAGCGTGTAGCGAGTCAAAAGTAGACCGTGCTTGAACTCATCAAAGATTGTTTTAACCGTAATGAATCTGTAGGTTAAATTTAAGAGTTTTTCGAAACACAAGCGATTGGTATTGTATTTGAAATTTTATTTGCTTTTGAGAATGAACCAATGATAGCTGCCTACGTTCCCCTTTTACAAATGGACTAAGGGGCTCAGGTCACCGTAGTTTGACACTTTTGAGAAATTTGAAAAGAGACAAAAAGTGCGACCCTATTTTTTGCCTAGATCATTTTCGAGAATGTATCTAGTTGGGTATTACTCTTTTAGCACTTTGATTTTACTGATTGGCAGTGTATGGGGAGAGATAGTTAACTTCTGTTCTTCCTCAAACGAAGTATCTGCGGAGCTTGCTTCCGTTTACTGGGTTAACGAAAGGGTTCCCATTCAAATCTGCTAACTTCATGGCTCCTCCGGAGAAGATTCTTTATACCACAAACGGGCCTATCCAGGTAGGTTCCCACTTTCTGAGGGGATTGGTCTATGTAGGAGGCTTTTCCTTAAGCACCACGTCACCTTATCTGATGTCTCAGATCTTGACTTTCTTATCAAATGCTTGGGCCATTCTGCTTTGGTAGGCACGAGTATGTTCCATAGCTTTCAATCTTAACTCGTCGAGTAGAGCTAGTTCGTCATGACGGCTTTGGAGCCATTCGACTTCATTGATTCCGTTTTCCAAGAGGACTCGAAGGGATGGAATTTCCAATTCAACTAATAACATTGTTTCCATTCCGTATGTGAGTGCAAAAGGAGTCTCCCCTGTGGGGTTCTGACTGATGTTTAGTATCCCCAAAGGGCTAGATGTAGCTTTTCGGGCCAATATCGACCTCTGACGGCCATCTTTTTGATTATTCTTGCAAGATTCTTGTTTGCTGCCTCTACTGCACCATTAGTCTGTGGTCTGTAGGGAGAAGACTTGTGGCGTGTAACTCTGAACTCGGTCAACAGCTGGTCACAATCTCCTTTAAAGTGGGTACCATTGTTGAATATGATCTAGTTGGGCACCCCGTATCTGCACATGATGTTCTCTTTGATGAACTCGGCCACCTTCTTGGAATTCAGTACTTTGTATGATCTAGCTTCTACCCATTTGGTGAAATAGTCGACTGTGACTAATATAAACTCGTGACCATTGCTCCCTGGTGGAGTGATTTTACCGATGACGTTAATTCCCCATGTGGCGAAAGGCCATGGTGTAGTCATGCAGTAGAGCTCGTGAGGAGGAATGTGGTTGAGGTTGGCGAACCGTTGACATTTGTCGCAGCTTCTGATGAACTGGATGCAGTCTATTTCCATTGATACCCAGTAGTAACTCATACGGAGGATGATCTGTGTCAATGCTCTGGCATTCATGTGCGGACCGCAGGTTCCGTTGTGAACTTCGTTCATCAGCTCCCTGGCCTTTTTTTTATTTGCACACCAGAGGAGTGGTCCTTGGTGGCGCTTCTTGTATAACATACTGTGAGTACCCCGACCCGAACTCGTTTTTTTGGGTCTGTTTTCCATGATTGGCATTAGTTTTGGGCTTGCATTTAGTCCAATTATTTATTTATTTATTTGATCCATTGGGCCTGCCTCCCTGCGGCCCAGCTTGTCCTAAAGATGACCGGTGTCGTCCGACACAGGACGACCCCAAGGCGGTGGAAGCTCCATGTCGTACGACATAGGAGTTCCTCTCAGCATGCCTATAAATAAAGGGCTTTGCTGATCATTTTAGGGAGGACTTTGGCAAGTAAGGTCACTTTGCTAAAATAGAGACTCACTCTCTCTCTTATACAAACACACTCACCTCCCTCCTCACACATACACACATCCAAGCCAAGGTCCAAAGAGTGATCTCCTTTGTTGGTGTTTTGAAAGGGTAAACACCATACTATTGGCGCTTTTACCTTAAGGACTACAATAGGTAGTCACTAAAATCCTTCTCTCTCTGATTACATCTTGATTAGTTGTTCATTTTGCATTACATGCTTATATTGTTTGATAACATGTGAATATTTAGGATTTTTGCATGACAAAGGTGGTAGAGATGTGAATCATCAATATTCACATCTCCTCACCTCAGATCTGGACATTTAGTGTCATTATTTGCATTAAAGTTTGCATCTTATTTACTTGTCTTTGAGTTAGGAGGTGATGGCTACATGATAATGGCCAAAAACATGTGATTATTCACATTTGGTCATTAAAGTCATGTGATCCTCCCATAATACTCACGTAGTGTTGTTATTCTACTGTTTTCAATTGATAATATAGCTTAGTTTTGTATTTTGAGCAAGGTGGGATCAATCTGCTGAAGGGCACTAAAAAAGAACACCTATGTCGGACGACATGGGACACCTCAAGGAGTCCCGTGTCATACGACATAGAGATCCCAGAAAGCTGTTTGGCTTTCAGTGACTTCAGATCTACCCAGATTGATCCCCTTTGTGATTTAAAGCTGTGTTTAAGTAGTTTTAGTTCGTTTGTCACTGTCTGGGAAGTCTGAGATTTGTTTGGGTGTAACCTATTGATGGAGGCGGTCTCTGTCGTATGACATGGACAACTCTGGGTGTCCTGTGTCATACGACATCCGTATCACCAAAAGTCAACTTTGACTTTGCTCACTCCAATCAACCCTAAATTGGTCCCAGACCCTAAACAGTGTCTCTCCTTAGTTAAAATAGCCTTGTTTTTGTGTTAGAGTAACTTTGGTGGCTTGACCACCCCCTTTGTAAGAGGCAATCAGACCAGGACGTCTTATGTCATACGACATCCCTCTTCTGAGGAAGTCCTGTGTCGGACGACATCCAAGGTCCCTGGACAGACTGTCTTAGCTCCTGCCTTATAATGCAAGTTATTGTTTGTAAGGGTGTGGCCCCCTTTCATGGTTCACAAGTTGTATCCAGTTCACTTGCATTAATGAAATCCAAATTTGCATGCCTTGTTTGTTGACACAAATTGCACACACTTTGAATGATTATAATTGTCCTTGTTTGATTGAAAGTCTTGAAAGAGGCGATGTGGGTGAGCTCCATATTCTCTTCCCACATCGTAACTTGACCCCCGGACCCATTTTCTCATTTCAAAAGGTTTTTCAATGTTTTACTTAAAAACGGCGTGGCGACTCCCAAAATTAAAAATGAAAATAGTTTTTAATCAAGAGAAAACTAGATTTTTTCGGCGAGGCGTTCATTCAGTGGCGACTCCGCTGGGGAATTTATTGAAAAGCTTTTATTTTAATGAAAAGAGGAATACTTGGTATATAGGTGGAAACCACTAAGTTTCCCGTATCGCTTCCTAACCCGAGGCTTGAGATAAATTGTGGTCTAACAATGCCACGTACTGGTATCATTCTTCTTTTTTGAAAAAGAAAAAACTTTTCTTAAGAGGGTCTAACTTTCTTTAAATCAACGTGGACAGTTTTCTCATTCTCTTTATGTATGATTTGTGTCATTGTGTGCTCCTATGTGCCTTGCCATGCTTCTGTGCCTATATACTTTTTTATGCTGGGTATGATGGTATTTTGGTGTTGGGGTTTCTCCCCCTTGCTATTTATTTGATCTTTGTTGGTAAGATACCCTGTGTCGGACGACATCCCTGTTCTGGGGAAGTCCTGTGTCGGACGACACATGAAGGCAGTGCAGGGGCAGTTTCAGTTGATCAGTTGGATAGGGCAGACTGGTTCTAAGCTTCTGAGATGCAGCTTGTTTGGGACTTCTTGACATTTGGGGCAGTCCCCTTCTGTCGTGCTTTGGACTCATTCTCTTGTTTTTCCTTTTTTGCATACTTATAAATATTGCATTTTTTTTGAAAAACACTTTTTTTACAAAAAAGCAAAAAAGAAGCAAAAATATTTTTCCTAGAAGATACCTTCACACTACTCGTACACTGCCTGCACATAGAGTTAGAACCCTTGGAGTGTACGGACGACATCGCGGACGGTGACGTGTTTCGCCTACGCTTGAGCCCCTTAAGTCATCCCGGCCTATAGAGTGTTAGGAGCCACACTTGTCCGTGACACACTTTCTACCGTGACCGGTTGGTTTTTGGCAAAATACTTTTCAAAACATTTTTCAAACTTGGTATTCAAAATTTTCTCACAAAGTCCGAGTCGTACTTCATTTCCAAAGTCTCGGCATACTCTCCCTCTTCGTAAGAGGTCATGATGCGTTTTCGACATGTGCTAACGCGAGATCATGTCGAATTTTTGACACGCACTAACGAGAGATCATGCCAAAATTTCGATATGAAGCGACGAGAGGTTATGCCGGATTTTCGACTCGAAGTGAGGAGAGGTCATGCTGATTTTTTCCCAGGATTTTACTTGCAAATTGCGGTCTCGTACATTCAAACGTACTTTTGACCCTCTCTCCTCCCGATTCAAGACGTTGTTGACTTGAACTTGGTTTTGAAAAGCTTGAGTTTGACTTGTTTTGACTTGTATGCCCTTAGGTCCGTTTTGCTTTTCGATTGGTGGGTTCCACGTGCCCTATAGGACCTCTGCCGGGATTGTCCATCCCGGAGGTGCAACAGGTGAAATACAGGGGGTCTATAGACGTAGTGATGGAACCCACTAGTCCAGGAATAGTGTAGAATGCGAAAAAGAAGGTGTCCCCATTTTCCAACCATTCTTAGGATTAATAAAAATTGTTTTACTCAAATTTATAAATAGGGCATATGCATAAGTTCGTCCCGAGTCTATCCTCTCCCCTACCTAAAACAGTTCTCTCCCCCTTTCAGCGAGCAAGTATTGGGTCAGAGTTCTGGGTGTGTGAATGTGTGCCCAAATTCTATTTTTTATTTTTTAGATTGGATTCACGCGAGTTTGAAAACATCCGGTTTAATTTGAAAAACGGAGTCGCCATGCCATTTTGATTTCCTCAAAACTTTGAAAAAATGGTTTTTAGGGTTCGGAGGTTAAGTTACCCCTTGGGAAGAACGGATCGTCGTTCACCCAAGGTGCCTTGCCGTAGCAAGTCTCCCTTGATTCCATTTTTCGTGCTTGCTTGTGTGCTTTCTTGTGTGCATGTGTTGAAAAGAGGGGGGGGGGAAATGTTCCAAGTTGTCTTCCGGACGTACAAACCATTTAGTTGGTTGTCACTCGGGATTCCTTGGATTTTTATATGTTTGGTACTTTGATCCCGTCCTCATCTTGGACTTGTGATCATCGCTATTTGACCTTGGGTCTTTGCGTGATCGAGAGAAGGACTCTCTTTTATAGTCCAAAATAGGGTTCTTTAGGAAAGGAGTGTCCTTAGCCCATCAATCCTATGCCTTGAGACGATTGAGCTTATATTGGAGCTATCATGCTCGTCTCAAGCGATAATCGGAGATATAGGTTCAAGGTTTATCCCTTTCTAAAGAGATTGCGACACCTTTAATGGAAGAAACGATGTAAAGATAGGATCTTTACACCGGTCCGCTCCAAAGGTTGCATCAAGTACCAATTGGGGACTAGGGGAATGCATGTTAAAAATGACATTTTTAGTGAAAAGATGACATTTTTGGGTGCAAAGGATGCTACTTGTTTTGCAAAGGATGCTTCTTATGTAAAGAAAGGATTTTTAATGCAAAGGATGCATTTTTATGTGGAAAAAATAGTGTTTTATATGCAAAGGATGCATAAAGACTACATCTTGAAAGCAAAGGATGCTACTTTGATTATAAAGACATGATTTTTAGTGCAAAGGATGCATCTTTGTATATGAAAATGGGTTTTAGGTGCAAAGGATGCATTTTTATGGTAAAGACATGATTTTTATATGCAAAGGATGCATTTTTATTGCAAAAAAAGGATTTTTAGGTGCAAAGGATGCATTTTTAATGCAAAGACTACATTTTTATGAGCAAAGGATGCTAAAGATCACATTTTTATGAGCAAAGGATGCAATGGTAATGCAAAGGATGCAAAGGGAAGGGGATATGATTTACATGAGTAAAGATATGATCTTTAACAATAATCTACCAAGTCACAAGCAAGATATAGCAATATATGAATGCGAGGAGAAAGAATCACATAAAGCAAGTATAATGCAAGATAAGGGGGTGAGAGGTTACCAATGGTGGTGACCTCTTCTTCTTGGGATTTTGCCTAGCGGAGGGACCAACTTTTGGAGGCTTCAAGGAGGAGGGGGGTGGCTTCTTGGCACCTTCAGCTTCCTGATCTTCGTGGGATATTTTAGGAGAGTTTTTATGCTGAAGATTGGTATATCAAAATGGGTAGAGGAGGCCTCTATTTATAGGCAGTCTGGATAGAGCAAATGAGGCCGTGCGGCTAGGAGTTCCCTCCTAATGCAGCCGTGCGGCATTATCCCTTGTGACTCAGCATGTTTCTAGAATCATGCAAGGTGGCACTTCTAGAAGGTTTTCCATATTAAGGAAAACGTGCTTTTTTAATTTAAAGCAGTCCCTTCATTCCTCGGAAGGTTCGGAACAGTTCCGGAATTGCTCCCGGACTTTAGGAAAGTCCGGGGAATTGCCGGAAAACTTAACCGGAAGGCATGAGCCAGATTTGGGTACTTACAGAAGCCCCTCGGCAACGTCACTTGTAGGGCAAGTGGGGTTATCAATAGAAAAGGATCCGATCTGGCGAATGCCGAGACAGATTAGGTGACCAAGGTGGTCGAGTGGCTGAACCTTTGGAAGGCTACCTACGTATCCCGAGTGGGAATCAAGCCATAATCGTAGTTCGGAATAGATATCCACTGGGGAAAGGGGTGTCATATGTGACGAATTGGCTGAACCTAAAGTAGGCTACCTACGTATCCCGGAGGAATCAAGCCAGGTCGTAGTTCAAAACAAGATCCGCAGGGGAATGGTGAAGAGAAAACTGGTCTCTTGCTAGGTAAATAGAAGAGAAAGTGACCTGGGAGGTCAAGCGACTGATCCTACTGGGGATATGCTAGAAGTGACCGATGTGATCGGATATCTGGACCTCTATGAGGGGCTACTTCACGAGGAGTGATGAATGACAAAGGGCGACCAATGTGGTCGATGGTGGACCTTTATGAAAAGTTTGCCTCACCGTTTGAGGAGCGATGATGGAAGAGGGTGACCACTGCGGTCGGATGGCTGGACCATTATAAAAGGCTACCTACGTATCCCGGAGGAATCAAGCCTTGATCGTAGTTCAAGCATCACTAGATAGTTAGGAACGATGTCTAGGATCCTTGAGGTTTTGACAATTAATGGAGGTTGTCACCTGATTGACAATTTATGGAGGTTGTCACCTGATTTGACTAAAGCTTACGTCACTATCGAGGAGATAGAGGTAGCTGAAGTTTGGAAAACTTGAGCATACTTCTCAATCCGTGATAGAGGTAGCTAAAGTTTGGAGAGCTTGAGCGTACTTCATTATCTATGATAGAGGTAGCTAAAGTTTGGAGAACTTGAGCGTACTTCACTATCTTGAGATAGAGGTAGCTAAAGTTTGGAGAACTTGAGCGTACTTCACTATCTTGAGATAGAGGTAGCTGAAGTTTAGAGTTCTGACAATTCGGAGGTTGTCACCTAGCGTCATTCCGTTATAACAGAAGTAACGGAGGCGACTGGGGAGGAAAGTCTATTTGCTTAGGAGATAACGGATATCCTTTGGAGGATAACATGAATTATATGCCCAAGTGGAAAGTCCAGGGGCAAAACTGTAATTTCTACTCAGGGCAAAAGAAGCCGCCCGACATGAGACGGGGGCAAAAGAGGCCGCACGGCTAGAAGTCTGATTTTTTCAGATTATTTAAAATCAGATTTGAACGGGCATTGGGCATTGTTGCCGCCCTTCTTCTGCCGAGAAAGAGAGAGAGGAAGGAGAGATTTTTTTCAAAAAATCCTTCAATCTCTTGCTTCTACTGATTGAGATGGATCTGGAGGGGAATCCGATGCCAAGGCAAGCAAGGAGGAACATCTCCGAGGCCGCTCAAAGGAGGAGGAGAGAGCTTGTCCACACGGAGAGGAAGTATGACTTCCTTACGCCTCCATCAGAGCTCTATCCGGGCAGGAGGGAGCACAAATCGATGAATCCTCAATCGGTTGGGGTAAGCATTCTTAATTTGCTTGATTCCGTCGATTTTTATTGAATTTTGATTGATTCTAGGGCTTGACTCGAGTTTTAGGAATTTCTCAAATTTTCCTAGGATTTTTGATGATGATTTTGGAATCTTGATGATTAACCTATGAGGCTAAGAAGATAAACGAACATGCATGTGCAATTTTCTTAAGAAATAATGAGAATGACCCATTTTTTGAAAATAGAGTAAAAATAATTGTCTAAAATGTGACGGAGTCCTTGCATGTGCTAGAACTAGGTCAATTTTTGATCATGGATGATAAAATGGGATTTTGGATGATGAAAAGGATTCATGCATGCCATTTTTTGAGAAAAAATTAATGCCTAGGTGAAAATAATTTTGAAAATTGGGATTTTGTGCTTAGGAGAGCAATGTGCTTGACATGATGTGTTTCAAGTGATGAAAGACACGTTTTCTATGCATAGGATGCTAGAAAAATTTTATGAATGCTTTTCTCTTGAAAATATGTGCACTTTTGAATATATGCATGCTTTTGAAATGAGATGAAGGACTGACACATTTCTTTTGATGTGCTTGTCTACAAGAGAACAAGTCTAGGGGGCCTTCTGAGATTGCTGTGAGACTATGGGAGAGGATGCTAGATTTTGAGAAGGATGGGGTGAACCCCAAGCAGCTAGTGAGGGCTACCGGCCTTGATTTATTTATTGAGGCTATCGGCAGAGGCATTCATGTGACCTTGAAGAGCAAGGGCATGATCCAGGCCCTTTCGGAGTTCTGGTGGGACACCACCCACAGCTTTCACCTTAGCTGGGGGAAGCTGACAGTGACGCCTGCAGACTTCACTGCTATCACTGGCTTACAGTTTATCGGGAGGCCTGTGACCTGGAGGAACCATATCACGGTGGAGGAGTTTAGAGCTTTGGTTGGGTTTGAGCTTATTCCTAAGGGGCTCGGGATGGAGACTAGGAACGTGGAGGTGGCGATCCGGAAGCTGCATGCGAGGATTTCTTGCTAATGAGGTGGCTTGCCCGCGGCTTGCGAGGGCTTTTGTGTGGTTGATCTTTGTCGGTCACCATTTTTGCCAGTGCAGGGCCAGTGGCTATGACTTGCCTTCTGGACTCCTTGGAGGACGTGGACGGGATTGGGACGGTCTCATGGGGCGAGGCCGGATTGGCGGAGCTTTACTTCTCCCTGGACATGTATAGCCGGAATAAGGCTGCCTCGATGGACTGCTTCTCCTTTACTCTTGAGGTATTCTTACCTTCTTTCCCTTCTCTTTCCCTTTCTGTCTTGAGACTTTTATAAGAGAAAATGACCCTTTTGATGTTTTGAACATGCAGGTCTGGTTTTGCGAGGTGATCAGGTTCTTTCCGTGGAACCAGCAGAGTGATGCTACCATCTTTCCCGCTATGATCCGCTGGAGGGGAGATGCGAGAGGCAAGTTCACCGGGAAGACCCAGATCACCTTTGACTACAAGATGGTGAGACCAGTCATCAACAGGGATGGGCATGACGGAGTGGACTTCTACCCTTGGGGGAGGTATCCAGAGATTTTGCTAGGGGAGGCCATGGAGGCGACGAGGCAGAGGTGATGGTTGACCGGGCTGACATGTGATGTCATCTATTTGGGGGACCGTTTCTCTAGGCAGCATGGCCATGTCCCTCCATTGGATGCCATTACCCCCCATGATCCTCCAGCACGGATCTTTGCGGCCCGGGGGCGGCCGGCGGATGAGATAGCGAGATATCGGGCGAGCGTAGCGGCGAGAGTATTTTGACATGGCTACCCCTTATGCTATCTTTGTGGAGCGGCGATTGAGGACGCCACGAAGCTAGTGAAGCTGGCTGTCACTCAGGGATATGGGGAGGCCGAGCCTACTGACCCGCCGATGCCTCCTGCTCATCTCTCTTATGTGGTCAACGGGGTGCCGAGGAGGTTCAGGATACCTGTCCCCGACACGAGGGAGCCCCAGTATACTCTATCGCCGGACATCACTGTGAGTACACTTTAGGGTCTTTTCCCTTTTTCAAACTTCTTTGCTTTTTGCAATTCCGAGATTTTTCTGAGATTTTCCTCTCTTTTTCTCAGGTTCCAGCTCGGACTTATGACGGCTTGGTCAGGCAGAATAGGGATTTGGAAGGATGTGTCTTAGGTCCCTCTTGAAGAAGCTGGCTTGCGCTTCAAAGGCTGCAGCGAACGTGCAGGAGCCCGTGCGCAAAAGGAGGCACATCGGGGGCACGACATCCACCTCATCGGCTTCAGAGTACTCCTCCAGTGCCTTGCCTCGGGGACAGGGACCTAATGCCGGCATCCTGGAGCAGCTAGCTGAATATGAACATGTGAATGTTAATCTTTCTGATGTGAGTGATAGCGAGGATTTGATGAGAGAGGCGAGCTTCTATGAGCTGAGTAGTGATGAGGAGGAATCAGAGGCCTAGGAGGTCTTTAGAATCGATCTAGGAGGAGGAAAACAAACAATGAACAATTTTATGCACACTTTGTTTATTTTTTGCTTTATTTAGGTGCCGATGGGGCGAAAACAATGTATTAATGTTTTACTTGCTTTTTAAATTTATGCTTTATGAATTTGCATATTACTTGAGCCTTGGGGCTGCTTTTTTGCTTGGAATTGAGGCTGAAACTGGGTCAAAATGATTTATGATGGTATATAACTGCTTGGATGGTCTTTGGACATGTTTTGGGACAGGTTTCATTGAGAAAGTGGGGTGAAAACTCCTCTTGGGCAGCAACTTTGGTTGTTGCAGATTGTTTTCCACATCAGGCAAATGAAGCCGTGCGGTCTGGTCCTGGGAGCAAAAGAGGCCGTGCAGCTTACAGTTCTGTCTGGACTGGTCTTTTTCAAAATAAAATCAAGGCTTGGACATTTCATTTCATTTTCACTCTAGACTTGTCCCAACTGTTCCCAGAGCACATATTTGACCTAAAGACATCAACTTTGATCATTTTGCAATGGAGAAACCCGTTAGATTGCAAAAGAGGAGAAGAGACCATTTTCTGTCCGATCTGCAATCTTGGGTGAGATATAACTTTCAATCTCACAAGGGCCTGTTCGATTCTACCTTCAAGATCAGATCTTTATGGCATTTGAGGGATCTCCCGCCCGATTGGGACCTTTTGAGAGCAGCAACAAGGTTTTGGGACGTCCGGAGACACGTTCTTGCTTTTCTTACAATGAGATTGTCCCAACCTATGAAGACTTCCAAGCCTTGATTGGGGTCCAAGAGTGAGGCTATATCAATTCCTACGATCGAAGATGTGCCGGTGGCGGCAAAGCTTGCATCTTTTACGCACATATCTGCAGGAGAGGCGAGGGATGATGATAGCTCCGGATAGGATTGACCTTTCTGATATCCCGGGTAGGTTTGGGTCCCCGGATATGGCCACGACCACGGTGGCTATGGATGCCATTATCCTCTGCATATTCTCGTCCCTATTCACTGCTGAGTCCGTGGGAGTCTATCATGGTGGTATCTTGGACATGGTTAGGGATTGCAGGGCTGGGAAGGACATTGTCCCATTGGTTTTGGGTGAGACCCTTCATGGCATTGATAGGATGGCTAGAGGAGACTGTTTTATGAGGTCTGGGAGTTTGGCCGTGTTAACTTTATGGCTGCAGGAGAGGCTCGGGGCTTTGCCAGGGGCTTTGCTGACTCAGTGCCCTTGGGTGATTTCCCGGAGGGGTTTGCCTAGGTAGCAGGACCAGGGCGACTGGGAGCTGTTGATGGCTAGGTTATCCACTTCGGATATTCGCTAGTGGGTACCTCACAGGAGGTTGCAGACCAGGAGGAGATTTCAGGAGTCATATGTGGTGAGGGTTCCAGGGTTCTGCTGGTCATCCTTCTACATACCCTGCTGGGTATCCAGGCAGTTCGGGGCCTTACAGGAGCTTTTGGGCAATTTGGAGGACATCCGTACCATGGAGGTGGTGTCCTTAGACATGAGGGATCCAGCCAGCTTTTCATTCTTCTCGAGGGCTTGGACATATGCCATTTTCCCACCCAGGGCCATTCTCAAGAGCAGGATGAGTACCATCTTGACCACGGCCTACTTGGATTGGTATGAGAGGGAGATGGGAGCGACTCTTGTCATATTGGGAGAGAGGCATCAGGATTTATTTGGGGCTGACTGCGATTTGAGCTGGACTCTGAGGGAGACTGAAGCTAAGGCCAGTCGCCATAACCAGTCGGGTGACCTTATCAGGGATATGGAGGCTCGATATAAGAGGATTTCTGAAGTCACTCCCTTGACTGAGGCTCAGTGGGAGGAAGTGCGGACTCGTGCCCGTATTAAGAGGGCACTTATTGACACAGGTCTTATGGAGGCTCCAGTGAGGATACCAGAGATCGGGATGAGGGAGACCGACATCATAGAGAAGAAGAGAAAGAAAACTCGACGGGGTCGAGGTAAAGGGAAGAAGACAAAGAAGACTCGGTGAATGACGGCGACGGATCTTTTCTTAGGATCTCCTTATTGCCATTTTGCAAACACGGTAGCTTATTAGGCATTTTATTGTATTTTAGATCTTTGTAGCGAGGTTAGCGAGAGTCAAGAGTAGACCGTGCTTGAACTCATCAAGAAGTTTTTAACTTGTAATGAACAAGAGATATTATCTTAGAAATTAATCAAGACACAATTTCATGGAAATTTCAGATGTCTAAATTATTAGGACCCATTTTATGAAAACTTGAATGTCCTTTATTATTGTTTAGGACGCATTTCATGAAAACTTGATCGCCCTTTTTTATTGTTTAGACCGAACCATAAATGGCTGCCTGCGTTCCCCTTTTACAAGAAAGACTAAGGGGCTCGAGGTCTTCGTAGTTCATTACGGTGAACTTTTGAATTTTTTTTATGTACGGCCATTTGTTTTTGCCTAGACCGCCCTTTTTGGGTTTTCGGCCTAGTGGGCATTACTCTTTTTGCACTAAGATTTTTTTCTTTCTTCTTTTTTTATGTGCAACCACTGTTTTTGCCTAGACCGCCCTTTTTGGGTTTTCGGCCTAGTGGGCATTACTCTTTTGCACTATGATTTTTTTTTTTTTTTTTTTTTTATTTTCTTTTTTTATTTTAGACATAGTAGCTTTGGAGCTTATCACCGTTATTTGGGTGGACAAAGGGATTGCCATCCAGTGCTGCAAGCTTCATGGCTCCTCCCGATAGTATCTTACGCACCACATACGGGCCGATCCAAACGGGTTCCCATTTTCCCGGGGGGTTGTCTACGGTAGGGGCTTCACTTTCAACACTAAGTCACCCTCCTTGATGTCCCTGGCCTTGACCTTTTTGTCAAATGCTCGGCCATTCGCCTACAGTAGGCTCGGGTGTGCTCCATGGCTTTAAGCCTTCTTTCATCGAGCGGGGCCAACTCATCATGCGGCAACGTAGCCATTCTACTTCGTTGACACTTTGTTTTCCCGGGAGGACCCTTAATGATGGGATTTCCAACTCCACTTTGGTAACACTTTGTTTCCATCCCGTAGGTTAGGGCAAAAGGAGTTTCTCATGTGGCTGTTCGACGAGACGTTACGTAGCCCGAGTGCAGTGCGGCTTTTCGGGCCAATCACGACCACGGGTGGCCATTTTCCGGATGATCCGTTCGAGCGTCTTATTAGCAGCTTCCACGGCTCCGTTAGTCTGAGGTCTGTATGGGGATGACTTGTGGTGAGTGATTCTGAATTCTGACAGTAACCTATCGCAATCTCCTTCAAAGTGCGACCCATTATCAGAAATGATCTCATTGGGCACCCCATATCTACACATTATGTTTTCCTTGATAAACTGGGCCACCTTTTTGGAAGTGAGGACCTTGTAGGTCTTGGCCTCTACCCACTTGGTAAAGTAGTCGACTGCCACTAACACAAATTCATGCCCATTGCTTCCTGCCGGGCTATCTTCCCTATCACGTCAATACCCCAAGTTGCAAACGGCCAAGGAGTCATCATGCAGTACAGGTCATGAGGTAGGAGATGGTTAAGGTTGGCAAACCGTTGGCATTTGTCACACGCTCGGACATGCTGGACACAGTCTGTCTCCATGGAAATCCAGTAGTAACCCATTCTGAGGATCACTTGCATCAGGGCTCTAGCATTCATATGAGGACCGCAGGGACCATTGTGGACTTCGGTCATTAACTCTCTGGCCCTTTCTTGAGTGACGCACAAGAGGAGTGGTCCTTGGTATCGCTTCTTGTACAGGTCACCTCCTAAAATGACATAATGGGAGGCCAACCTTTTCAGGGCTTGCAAGCTCTTGGCTTTGACACCTTCTTTTGGTCTACCTTCTTCGTCTCTGAAAGCTGACTCTCCATCTTTGAGGGACTGGTAAATTTGATTGTACCAGGGTTCCTTGATAGGCTTAGGTCCCAAGTCTACTTCACAACAGAAAGCCAGGGCTTCTCTTCTACCCACTCTGAAGGGTTTTATGGCTTTTCCCTCGGGGATCTCTACTAGTGAGGCTAGAGTAGCTAGGGCATCTGCGAATCTGTTCTTTTCCCTTGGCAAGTAGTGGAAAGTCACTTCTCTGAACTGTCCAGTCAACTCCTCCATATAGGCATGATACCGCTGAAGATTACGGTCCACAGTCTTCCATTTGTTGGAGACCTGGTTGATGATCAGGACTGAGTCTCCATAAACTTCAAGCTCCTTGACATTCCTTTCTAAGGCAGCTTCTAAACCAGCAATGCAGGCTTCATATTCGGCAACATTGTTCGTGGCAGGGAAGTTCAACTTAAGGGCAATGGACGTGTGCTCATCTTTCGGATCAACCAGTAGCATCCCTACGCCATTTCCTCTTTTGTTAGCAGCTCCGTCAAAGAATAGCTGCCATCGACTTTCAGGCTCGACTACACAGATCCCTTCATCTGGGAATTAGGGTTCAGGCCCACGGTCCTCATTACTGGGAAAATTTGCCAGATGGTATGACAATGCTTGACCCTTGATGGACTTTCTGGTTACGTAGTTGATGTCGTATTCATCTAAGAAGAAGGACCACTTTGCTAGACGCATCGAGAGGGAAGGCTTATCGAAGATGTACTTGATGGGGTCCATTTTTGAGACCAAGTTCATAGGGTGGGCTTGCATATAATGCTTCAGCTTACCGACTACCCAGACCAGTCCTGCACAAGTCTTTTCACATGCTGAGTAATTGAGCTTACTCCCCTACAACTTCCGGCTGACAAAGTAAATGGCATTTTCTACCCGAGAGTCTTTCTTCTCCTGAGCAAGCATAGCCCCAATTGCCGTATCAGTGACAGTGAGATAGAGCAGAAGAGGTTTCTGTCTATGTGGGGGGCATAGTACCGGAGGATGTACTAAGTATGCCTTGATCTGGTCAAAGGCATCTTGGCATTCCTCGGTCCATTCTGTGTCTTCATTCTTCTTCATGAGCTTGAAGATGGGCTCGCACATAGTGGTCAACTGGTTGACAAAGCGGCTGATGTATTGCAGTTTGCCCATAAAGCTTTTGACTTCTGTCTGGGTTCGAGATGGCCTCATGTCCATAATGGCTTTGATCTTTCGGGGGTCGACTTCGATACCTCGCTCCGTGACCATACACCCGAGCACTTTTCCCCTTGTCACTCCAAAGGTGCATTTAGCAGGGTTTAGTCTCATGGAATGTTGTCTTAGCCTCTCAAAGAACTTTCGCAGGTCAACAAAGTGTTGCCCATCCTCGCCTTTGGAGTGGATTATCATGTCATCGACGTAGACCTTAATCTCCTTGTGGATCATGTCATGAAAAAGCGCGGTCGCTGCCCTTTGATAAGTAGCCCCGACGTTCTTAAGCCCAAATGGAATTACTGTATAGCAGTAAGTTCCCCATGGTGTGGTGAAGGCTATCTTTTCTTGGTCTTCTTCGGCCATCTTGATCTGGTTGTAGCCTGCAAAGCCGTCAACGAAGGATTTGACTTCGTAGTTGGCATTGGAGTCCACCAGGATGTCTATGTTTGGCAAGGGGTAATCGTCTTTGGGGCTGGCCTTGTTCAGATCCCGGAAATCTACACGGCGCACCTTCCCATTGGCCTTGGTTACGGTCACAATATTGGACAAACATGTCGGATATTCGATGACTACGATGAATCCTACCGAGTAGCTTCTCAATTTCTTCTTTGACTGTAGAGACCATTCGGCTTGATTTTTCTCGGTTTATGATTCTTGGCTTAGCATACGGTGCTAGAGGGATTACGTGCTCTACTATCGAAGCTGTCTAGCCCCGGCATATCCTTGTACGACCATGCAAAGACATCCATGTATTCTCTGAGCGGTGCTTGATCTGTCCCTTTCAACCCCCTGGAAGAAGCTTCCAATCTGTGTCTCTTTAGGTTCCTCGACGGTACCCAAGTTAACACTTGTCAAAAACCTCCTCGGCGGCTTGGGCCCGGTTTTCCTCTTTTACGTAACTTTGCTTAAAGATTTCTTTAATGTATTGTTCGTTTAGTGTGTTTGCGTCTTGTTCAAATGATTCTTTATTAAGCTGTTGTTAAGTTTTGAGTTAATTTATCATTTGTTAAGTTGGCAATAAGAGGATACTCGAAAGATCTGTCATTTCATTCAAAGCAAGGGGAAAGATGACATTGATTACATGTTCATAATCCTCGGGCGTGAGGCCTTCGGATGACTCGGAGGACTGGAATTCAAAGATTCGGACTCACCGACTCTTGACCCTACGACTCTGGACCCTACACTACTTATTGACTCAAAGTGTTTGACAGGTTGGGTAGGGTTTACTCTTTCTGCTTTGTTGCCACGAGGGAGTAGCTTGATCTCGTCGGCGATTCTTGAGAAAGTTGGAAACTTCGGGCGATCGAAAGCTTGCCGTAAATCATTGGTAGGCGGTACCGTGGAAAGATGGTGAGGGGAGCTAGAGTAGCCCGATGCAATCTCTAGGCGAGCTCGTGCGTGACAAGCTGGACTCATTAACCGAAGAGTCGGCTCATCTTGTCAATACTGGCTGTGATAGGTCATCTTCTCTTTCTTGATCTTTGATACCACAACCTTGTCGGTATAGCCAACGGGAGGTTGGCACGGATAATCTTGATGAAGTCTTCTTGAAGAGACCTTGATTCTTCCTTGATTGGCCACGTATTCTATGGGTTTTACGTATTACGCTTCCAAATCGCTAGCTTCTCATTGAACTTCACGATGGCAACAAATTCAGAACTTTACGCCTCGAGAGGGTCACCGACTATAGGGGTATCGAGGGATTTGCATTTTGAATGACGGGTTCCTTGGTAGGTTCCTTGGCATAACTGACGTAGTAGTCAAACTTGCCTGAAGGCTCCCCTAAAGTTCCAACGCTCTTGTCCCCGGCTTCGTACCTTTCCTTTAATTTCTGTTGCATGGACTTCCTCTTCTTCTTTCTTGAAGGAGCGTCTTCGTTAAACCATTCTTGATACTCATATTCCAGACAGTCTTCACAATCACACACATCATACCAGATGTGGGGCCGGGGTTGAACTGGGATGGCCTCTCCGACTACTTGGTCATTACCATTGTTGACTACCATGTTGGACATTTTGACACTGGAAGGTTGAGACTTGAGGATTCTGACGGGTTATCTGAGATCTCTGCACCGACAAACTGCTGTACCGGTGTTCTCACCCACTTCTTTCTCGCTGCGGGAAAGGGATAGGAGAGGTTTAGACTCGGGGTAGGTGTTTAGGCTGAAGGCTCAAGCAATATGCAAATTAAGAATCTTCCAGTTTACTTAAAACAGTGTCTTTTATTAGTTTCTATTTGGTTGGAAAAGGGGTTCTGTCCTTCTTTTTCGCAACTATTCTGGATCCTGGATCAGTGGGTTCCGTCACTACGTCTATAAGCCCCTCGTATTCCACCTGTATTTCGACCTCGCAGGGTGGACAGCCCCAGGCGAGGGTCCTATAGGGCACGCGGATCCCATCGACCGAGAGAAAAGAACGCTCCTAACGGGTCTAGCGGGTCATAGGAACTTTTAACGCACGAGCGATGCGAATTATAGTCAAGGCAATACCGGGAAAGTCTCGTCTTTCAGCCTTAACGGAATTTCGGCAGAATTTCGCTTGCGCGAATGACGTTTTGACTTTTCGGTAATGTCCGAGAAGATAATAGGCATGGGTCAGGCGGTAAAAGCCGGATGACACAGTGTCACATTGAGATTCGTTGCATACGCTGTGCGTGGGTCAAAATCAAAGTCAATGCCGGGTCAAGATCTTGCCAATTTTTCCTTGTCGAAATTTTGGCAGAGCTTCGCTTGAGCGAAAGATCTTTGGATTTTTGGCAAGGACTCGGTCTCGACTCTTACGCATTCCGTGCGGGTCAAGGTCAAAGTCAATGCCGGAGTCAAGATCTTGCCATTTTTTCCTTTGTCGGAATTTTGGCAGAGCTCCGCTTGTGCGGAAGATCTTGACTTCCGTTATAGACTAAGGCTTGACCTTTACGGGGATATGCAACTGGGCTGTATGACACGGACTGGACCAAAAACCAACCAAAAAGTCACGGTTTTTTGAAACATGTGACACGGACTGTGCATTGGTCGACACCGGGCCGCCGTGGGAGTTTGGGGGTGATTCCGTGCGCGCCCGGGAGCATCGTAAGGCTGTCCGTGACTGCAACTGAAAAACCACCCCGGGTTTAAAGGGACTTACGTGCAAAGTGTACAGGATATATAGGGTGCGCGTAGTGTGCGGCCTCCTAAAAATGTTCCTTTTTTGAGTTAAAACAGAGATTTTCAGAAATGTGTTTTAAAGGAATGATTTTTCGTGACGGGGGAAAATGCAACAGTTAAGGCATATAAATTTTCTGGAAGCCCCAGTCAGTCTTAAACTGAATAGCCCCAAGCTGCCAAGGCTTCCAGATTAACCTCAATTTTGTCCTAGTGGAATTGCCACTGAGGCCGCCCGGTCAGAATCCAAGGAGGATTGAGCCGTACGGCTGCATGGATCAATTTTCCAGGTTCCACTCCTTTGCAATTTCAGGTTGCTTCCCGAACATTTCAGGCACCTTTCAATAGGCTTCCTGTTCAGAGTATGCACAATTCCCAAGATGCAAATGATGCAATGCAATGCAAGGAAAGAAAGCAAGCACGATAATTGGAATCCGTGACGGGAGTCTAACCCGCTCAAAGGAAAAAGCTTTCTTTTTTTTTTTAGTTTTTTTTTTTTCGAAAAGAGATACCGGTACGTGGGATTGTTAGACCACCTTTTATCCCAAGCCCCGGGTTAGGAAGCGATACAGGAAGGTTAAATGGTTTCCACCTATATACCGGGTATCGTTTATTTTGAAAATGAAAGCTTTTCTCCTTTGGGATGTCCCCAACGGAGTCGCCAAACTGTGAATCTGTGCCCAAATTCTATTTTTTATTTTTTAGATTGGATTCACGCGAGTTTGAAAACATCCGGTTTAATTTGAAAAATGGAGTCGCCACACCATTTTGATTTCCTCAAAACTTAAAAAAAAAGGTTTTTAGGGTTCGGAGGTTAAGTTACCCCTTGGGAAGAACGGATCGTCGTTCACCCAAGGTTCCTTGCCGTAGCAAGTCTCCCTAGATTCCATTTTTCGTGCTTGCTTGTGTGCTTTCTTGTGTGCATGTGTTGAAAAGAGGGGGGGGGGAGAAATGTTCCAAGTTGTCTTCCGAACGTACAAACCATTTAGTTGGTTGTCGCTCGGGATTCCTTGGATTTTTATATGTTCGGGACTTTGATCCCGTCCTCATCTTGGACTTGTGATCATCGCTATTTGACCTTGGGTCTTTGCATGATCGAGAGAAGGACTCTCTTTTATAGTCCAAAATGGGGTTCTTTAGGAAAGGAGTGTCCTTAGCCCATCAATCCTACGCCTTGAGACGATTGAGCTTATATTGGAGCTATCATGCTCGTCTCAAGCGATAATCGGAGATATAGGTTCAAGGTTTATCCCTTTCTAAAGAGATTGTGGCACCTTTAATGGAAGAAACGATGTAAAGATAGGATCTTTACACCGGTCCGTTCCGAAGGTTGCATCAAGTACCAATTGGGGACTAGGGGAATGCATGTTAAAAATGACATTTTTAGTGAAAAGATGACATTTTTGGGTGCAAAGGATGCTACTTGGTTTGCAAAGGATGCTTCATATGTAAAGAAAGGATTTTTAATGCAAAGGATGCATTTTTATGTGGAAAAAATAGTGTTTTATATGCAAAGGATGCATAAAGACTACATCTTGAAAGCAAAGGATGCTACTTTGATTATAAAGACATGATTTTTAGTGCAAAGGATGCATCTTTGTATATGAAAATGGGTTTTAGGTGCAAATGATGCATTTTTATGGTAAAGACATGATTTTTATATGCAAAGGATGCATTTTTATTGTAAAAAAAGGATTTTTAGGTGCAAAGGATGCATTTTTAATGCAATGACTACATTTTTATGAGCAAAGGATACTAAAGATCACATTTTTATGAGCAAAGGATGCAATGGTAATGCAAAGGATGCAAAGGGAAGGGGATATGATTTACATGAATAAAGATATGATCTTTAACAATAATCTACCAAGTCCCAAGCAAGATATAGCAATATATGAATGCAAGGAGCAAGAATCACATAAAGCAAGTATAACAAGATAAGGGGGGGGGGTGAGAGGTTACCAATGGTGGTGACCTCTTCTTCTTGGGATTTTTCCTAGCGGAGGGACCAACTTTTGGAGGCTTCAAGGAGGAGGGGGGTGACTTCTTGGCACCTTCAGCTTCCTGATCTTTGTGGGATATTTTAGGAGAGTTTTTATGCTGAAGATTGGTATATCAAAATGGGTAGAGGAGGGATCTATTTATAGGCAGTCTGGATAGAGCAAATGAGGCCGTGCGGCTAGGAGTTCCCTCCTAATGCAGCAGTGCGGCATTATCCCTTGTGACTCAGCATGTTTCTAGAATCATGCAAGGTGGCACTTCTAGAAGGTTTTCCATATTAAGGAAAACGTGCCTTTTTAATTTAAAGCAGTCCCTTCATTCCTCGGAAGGTTCGGAACAGTTCCGGAATTGCTCCCGGACTTTAGGAAAGTCCGGGGAATTGCCGGGAAACTTAACCGGAAGGCATGAGCCAAATTTGGGTACTTACAGGGTGGTCGGTTAATCAGTTTCTCTCCAGTTAAGGATTCGTATCCAGCAGTCTCAGAGATGGCAGATTCGCAAGTTTCAGCGGGTTTGGGTCAGAATCCGGGTATGGATCCAGCTAAGAGTCAGAATGTCAGTCAAGGTTTGGGGCCGGATCAAGGTCAGAATGTGGGGCCGAATGTGGGTTTGAATGCCTCTCCTAGCATTGGTCATGCCATGGGTCCTCGTATAGCACCCCTGGGAAGTCCGTTTGTCGAGGATCTTGAATTTGGATTTCCTCTCAGCTTTGAGAATGACGAACAAACCAATCCTCCCTGGTCCCACATTAGCAGTTTCTTGCAAGAATATGAAACTCGCTACTTCTCAGAGACAGGGGAAGCTGACCCTGGAAAACTGGGGTTGTTCAGATCAAATCATGAGAAAATCATTTACACAAGATGGCTAGAGCACTCAAGAAGGATTGAACAAGAAAGCTTCAGGCGGGTACCTGTGTTGGGGCTTATTAGTAAAGCGGCCGAAGCACACCTTGAATTAATACACTTCTGCAAACTGGTTTTGGGAGAAGCTGAGTACAGTCCTAAGGACAGTGAAGGTGAAAAATCGGAGGAGGAGGATTGCTTCCATATCCTGCCTGGAGTCAAATACATGCCGCCCCCTCTCACTCTCCCCCCGCAATTCCTGGGAGGAAATGCTGAGTCCCAGTTTCCGCTTCCAGCATTGGGGGCCTATGATAACTTCTGTGCTTGCACGCACCCATCCTCTCCTAATAGATATGATCGGCGCTCTCTCTTAGCCAAAGTTCAGGTATTATGGGATGACGATTCTGATAATAGTGATGACGATGATGACGACGAGAGTGAAGAATCGGCTGAAGCCCAAGATCCAGAATCAGTTTGGAATAATCATGCCGGGAATGACCTCATGAGTGCAAGGCATAATGGGTGGTTGTCAGCTAGTGATGATGAAGAGCTTCCAGAAAATATGGATCAGATACTGATGGAAACGGACCCCTACGAGGAGTTCCTCTCAAGATGCAACTGTGGTCAATGCCTGAATACTTCGGGGGATGAGGAGCAACAGAGTCCATTTGAAGAGCAATATGGATCTGAAATCCTGGAGCACAATGTTCCCTATAAAAACCTAGTGGCGAATGGAGAAATTTCATTGAAGCACTGGTAAAAAAGGGAGGTTTCCAGCAGCCGGCAGACGATGAATTGGTAAACGTCATTGGGTCTCTTTCTTCCTCCCCTAGAACTGATGGCATCACGACAGTAAGGATCACTCCTGAACCTCTCGAACACATTGAGTGCATGGAATCACTGAAGAGGGTTATGGATCTAGACGGCACTCCAGTTGCCTTCATACCCATGGACCCGCATGACGCCTTCTAAATAGCTTATGTACCCGAAGATGGACCCCGGGTACTCCTCACCTGGACTCAGATATACCGAGCCGCTGTGTTGAGCAGCGGAAAGGAGCATTGCCTGTCCTTCACTTGTGGTTGCCCCGTTTGCAAAGCGAAAGGAAAAAGGTGTATGATGAGATGGAGACCGACAGTCAGAAAATTGAAGAAGCTTCGGGGGACGACTACGTAACCGAAGACATGAAAGCCATGAATTTTCCTGGGGCTGAATATGTAGATGTCATGGAATTCAACAATGCTTACCATACTTTGGGGAAGGGATTCTCGAACATTTGATCCAAGCAGATGGTTGAAAATCTGTTAGAAAAAGGGAGACTGACTCCTATCCTCCCCAATGAAAAAGTAACCATTGTCAGATCAAATCCGCCCAGAGGCAAAGCAACAATCCTTGTCAGGATTACCAAAGAAGAGGTCAATTTTCCTGAATGCATCTTAGCTCTGAGAGAGGTCTTAGACACTGGCATGATACCTGATGCACCTCCTACACAGAATGCCACAATCATCTCAAGCGGTGAGTGTTACAAAAGGGAGCTAGAATTGCTGCATAATGCCGGGGACGAAAAGGAAAAACCACCAAGCCCTGGGAGTAGTAGCTCCTGTTGTATGATAACCTTCACGGACCTTGATCTCCCATAGTTCGGAGCCGATCATAATGAGCCTCTCTTCATCACGGTCCAGCTAAATGAACAGCCTCTCCCTCGGGTTTTAGTTGACAATGGGTCCGGAATGAACATCCTCCCAGCAAAGATCATGAGTCTGCTCGGCGTCAAGTCAACGGATCTGAAGCCTTCCTCCCTCACAGTTAAAGCATATGACTCAACATCTCATACAGTACTTGGGGTTGCTACTTTGAACCTATGGTTTGATAAGAAAATGATACCCGTGGAATTCCAGGTCATTGATATCCCAATCACCTTTAATGCTCTGTTGGGAAGACCTTGGCTGCACCAAGTCAATGGGATCGCTTCAACTCTACATCAGTGTGTCAAGTTTGTCCAAGACGGCGAGTTAACCATCATTTATGGGGATAGTGTTACCATCGAGGGAACCGATGATGAGGGGAGGCCGGTAATGGAAATTAATCATGATGAAGTCTACTTGATGTTGAGCGGTTTCAGGGTCGAGAGCCCAAAAGCCCAGATATGTACAATTGACTTGACTACCTCCTCCGATAGGATTCCTCCAGTTATGGTGATGATGAGGCGCATGAACTATATTCCGGGGCTTGGTCTGGGTGGACGTCAGCAAGGTACCCACAAGTTTGAGGAATTGAAGCCGAAGAAAGATAGGGAGGGTTTGGGATATGTTGAGAAGACCCCCAAGGACAAAGAGGCTGACAGGATTGAAGCCGCGGAGAAGAGAAAGGCTAGTGCTGCCGGGAAGCCTTATGTCAAACCAAATCTCCGTCCTTACCACCCTTCCTTGGAGAAGTACTTTTTCAAAGAAAAGGGTGATGATTTTGTGTGCCCCGAGGGTCAGCTCGAGAATATGAAGGGTCTGACTTTGAAGGACCACCCCGTCAAGGAGTTTATCATCAATAAGCCTAATGTCCAAGGAGCTGTCACCACTTTTGAAAGCCAGTATCATTTCTGGGGAAGTACTGATTTCACTGACCAGTTCAAGAAGTTGTCTATGGTTGAGCCTATGATTGGGGAAGTCGATGAAGCTACTGAGTTTGATGTGGGTGAAGATGTCGCAGCCTCATTCGAAGAGGCAGATTTATCAGAAAAGCCGGGGCTGATCCGTTGATTGAAGCACCGCTGATTGATTTATGCGAGGAGGCGCCGCTGGCAGTTGGGGCTGTTACTAAAGATCCTCTTGGTATGGTTGATCTGCTGACTGGGGATGATTATGTACCTGTGATTGATCTTCTTACTGGGGATAATTACGTATCAGTGATCGAGTTTGATGGAGGCAAAGAGATTGACCCGCGCACCTTCGTCAGCACTTCAGAGATGCCGCTCCGGAACTGGACTTCTTTCATGGGACCAATCGCTAGCCGGGAAGTTATGATCGAGAAGCTCGGGCTGACCCCCCATCCCGGTGTGTCTGAGTCAAAGTCTGTTCCTGTAGTCTTCAGTCAGTCCTCAGAGTCTCTTGTTATCGAGTTCGAGTCTCTAGATAGGTCTGATACTCTCACGGCTGATGATCATCGCCGTGTCCTTGACTCTGTTTTCCCTTTTGCTCTGAATAAAATGGTTGACCTTTCTACGTATCCCTTAATTGCCACCTTAACGAATGATAAGTTAGCTAAAACAAATCTTAATGATTTAAAAGTGGTTAATAATGACTCATTTGAAGAGGATACAGACTTTTTAGACGAAAACTTTTTAAATGATAATCTAAAGCAGGTTTTTGAGCAAGAGGACAATCGGGCCCAAGCTGCCGATGAAGTATTGACTATGGTGAATTTGGGTACTACTGAAGAGCCCAAAGAGACACAAATTGGCAGTTTCTTCACCGGGGAAGAGTGGGAAGCCCTCATTGATTTGCTCAAAGAGTACGTGGACGTGTTTGCCTGGTCCTATAAGGACATGCCGGGTTGGATACTTCGACCATTGAGCAGCGAATACCCCTAGACCCAGATGTCAAGCCTGTCAAGCAGAAGCTTCGCCGGATTAAGCCCGAATGGTCTCTCCAAGTTAAAGAGGAAATAGAGAAGCTGCTCAGGGTGGGTTTCATTAGAGTGGTCGAGTACCCGAAATGGTTGGCCAACATAGTGACGGTGACCAAGTCGAATGGCAAAGTCAGGGTTTGTGTAGACTTCAGGGACCTAAACAAGGCTAGCCCAAAGGATGATTTTCCCTTGCCCAATATCGATCTGTTGGTGGATACTACTTCCAGTTACGAAGTCAAATCATTTGTGGATGGCTTTGTGGGTTACGATCAGATTAAAGTGGCTAAAGAGGATCAG
This sequence comes from Adenophora triphylla var. japonica, assembly GCA_022495995.1. Classification (NCBI taxonomy): domain Eukaryota; kingdom Viridiplantae; phylum Streptophyta; class Magnoliopsida; order Asterales; family Campanulaceae; genus Adenophora; species Adenophora triphylla. Next base: position 108,582 of record JAFEMH010005571.1, on the reverse strand, counting down.
GAAAAGACTGCCTTTACCAGCCCATGGGGAACCTTTTGTTATACGGTTATGCCCTTTGGTTTGAAGAATGCCAGCGCCACTTATCAGCGAGCAGTCACCGCGCTTTTCCATGATATGATCCATAAGGAGATCGAGGTTTATGTTGATGATATGATTATCCATTCTAAAGGATCAGATGGTCAACACTTGGTCGACTTGAGGAATTTCTTTAACCAGCTACGGGAGCATGATATGAGATTGAACCCAACAAAATGTACTTTTGGCGTAGTTCGAGGAAAGGTTCTGGGATATATGGTCACGGAGCGGGGAATTAAGGCCGATCCTAGAAAGATTAAAGCCATCATGGAAATGAAGCCACCAACGACAGTCACAGAGGTGAAGGCTTTCATGGGCCGTCTCCAATATATCAGCCGATTCATCCACAAGTTGACCTCTATTTGTGAGCCGATCTTTAAGCTACTCAAGAAGAATCAGGAGGTTGAATGGAATGAGGAATGTCAGATCGCCTTTGAGACAATCAAGGCCTACTTAGTCCATCCCCCGATCCTTTGTCCCCCACAAAAGGACAAGCCCTTGCTGCTATATTTGACAGTTACAGATACGGCTATCGGAGCCATGCTTGCACAAGAGAGGCCAGATTCAAAAGTGGAGAATGCCATCTACTTCGTCAGTTGGAAGCTTCAGGGCAGTGAATTGAACTATTCGGCTTTAGAGAAAACCTGTGTGTAAGTACCCAAATCCGGATCGTCCAAATCCGTCAGAAAGTTAACCGAAATCCGTTAACTGGCCCGCTCCAGGTTAACCGGAACTCGTTAAACTCCCCGTTGCTGTGCCAACGAGACGTCCCGGGACTGCCCCGTGCATCCCGACGTCAAACCGTACTTATCACGTGACATCTCACGTAAAAGTATGGCTTTCCCTGAAAAACGCATTTTCCGACACTTTCCGGGCGTTTCGACATTTTTCCTGATTTGTTATTTTAAAAAACGGACAAAACCGGGACCGGGGAACGAACTCCCACACTTCTGGTGAGTCACAGGACACGTGTCCTGCATGCCACCTCCCTCTAGTCACTCGTCAATCACAAATCAAGGCCAAAAGACCAAAATACCCCTGGTTTGCAAGCCAAGTCCGGCCGGACTCACTGTGCAATTTTCCTGAAATTGCCAACAAGTCCTCCAGATTTCCAAAATTCCCAAAACCCCTGAAATTCAGTCCAAGTCCGGCCGGACTCCTACTGCAATTTTCACCCTATAAATAGAAGTTGCTGTCAAAGGCAAAGAAGAGGATTTTAACACCAAAAAATCACATACCCCACGGTCCAAACTGGTTTCCACCCCTCCCGAGCTCCCGTTTTGTCTCGATTCGCGTGAAACCTTCGTATTTCGATCAAATACGCACCCTACAACTTCGAAACAACCTTTCGAATAACTTTCCGTGTCCCGTGCACACCTCCCGAGCCAAAGGAGTCGACCCTAGCCATAGGTATAACTCCCTCTCTCTGAATCTTCCGTTCCGTCTCGGTTTACGTGCCAGTCGCTATAACTGTTTCGAACGTCATTGTCAAAATGTAGACGCCTCCGTCTAACGGGGTCCGATACGTTTTAGCCCCTCGATCCTCTTCTCTTTCCGTAAGAGAAGTAATCACGGGTTAAAACGGCGTTCCGACCCCGTTCCGTTTACTTTCACGTTATTTACAATTCCGATCTGTTTGGCCTCGTTGATCGTCATTTACAATTCCGAGCCGTTTGGCCTCGTTGATCGTCATTTACACTTCCGAGCCGTTTGGCCTCGTTGATCGTCATTTACAATTCCGAGTTGTTTGGCCTCGTTGATCGTCATTTACAATTCCGGATCGTTTGATTCCGTTGACACTGCTTTAAATACTGTCATTTACAAGTCCGATCCGTTTGGATTGTGATAGTATTTACTTTTCAAAAGTCCGAGTCGCAACCCGATTCGTTGATCGCATATCATTTAATACGCATTTTTCCCGTAAAAATCGTTAACAATGTAATGCCCGGTTCAAAACCGGAGTTCGTCCGTCGAACTCTCTTTCAAAACGCGCGACATGACGTTCGGCCTCCGAATGCTCATCTTCAAACTCAAAGCCGCCATTTGACACTTAAAATCATTTAATACGCATTTTTCTCGTAAAAATCGTTAACAATGACTCATTTCAACTCAAAGTCGACGTTTGCCACGCAAACGCTCATTTCAACTCAAAGTCGACGTTTGCCACGCAAACGCTCATTTCAACTCAAAATCGACGTTTGCCACGCAAACGCTCATTTCAACTCAAAACCGACGTTTGTCATTCAAACGCTCGTCTTTTCAAACAAAGTCACCTAATCAACGTTTGACACTCAAACCAAGATTAAGCTTGTCATTCAAGCCCCCCATTTCAAAACACACACACACACACACACACGATTTCGAGAAAGGTAGAAAGACTCGTCATGCGAGGCATTTCGGGCGATCTCGTAATACTCTACCCGAAACGTAACCTGACCTCCGAACCTAACAATCTCTGGTACAAAAAGCTTTTTACTCGTTTTTGCTGCCAATAAAAATGATCCCCGTTTTTAAAGCCTTTTCCTAAGTTTTTGCTACCAATAAAAACGACACCATTTTCGCAATAGCCATTTCTCAACGTTTGGGCTCAAAATACAAAACCGCGTGGCGACTCCTCATTCTGCTCCTTCCCGTGAAGCGAGGTCTCAGACACCAACCCCCCGCGAAATACAACCGCCTTTTCCGCCGCCCCCCGCGCGCGAAAAAGATCGGGTAATTTCACTGTGCAGCTTTGGTATGGGTGGTCAGCAAATTGAGACATTATCTGTTAGCCCATACAGTACACCTGGTGTCAAAGATGGACCCCATCAAGTTCCTATTTGATAAGCCTTCTCTGTCGTCGAGGCTTGTGAAGTGGTCCTTCTTCTTAGCCGAGTTTGATATCAAGTTTGTGACCCGCAAGGCAATCAAAGGCCAAGCTTTGTTAGATCATTTGGCAGATTTTCCGAGCACAGAGGCACGCGGACTCGAACCCCAGTTTCCGGATGATGGGATTTTCATGGTAGAGAATACAGACCATTGGCGGTTGTTTTTTGATGGTGCCGCCAATAAGAGAGGCAATGGTATCGGCATGGTGTTGGTCGACCCAAAAGATGTGCACACCCCCATTGCTATAAAGTTGAATTTCTCGGCTACTAACAATGCCGCGGAATATGAAGCTTGCATAGCCGGCCTCGAAGCAGCCCTGGAAAGGAATGTCGAGGAGTTGGAGGTATATGGAGACTCTCAGCTAATAATCAACCAGGTGTCCAATAAGTGGAAGACCGTGGACTAGTACTTACATTTGTACTATGCTTACATGGAGGATTTGATCAACCAATTTAAGAAGGTCACATTCCATTATCTACCCCGGGACAAGAACAGGTTCGCAGATGCCCTGGACACCTTAGCCTCTTTGGTAGAGATTCCGGAGGGAAAGTCAGTAAAGCCATCCAGGGTTGAGAGGCGTGAGAACCCCGCCTACTGTTGTCAGATTGAACTGGAAAAGGTCGATGACTTATGGTATAGCCAAATTTTCCAGTATCTCAAGCATGGCGAAACCTCGTTCCCGACAGAGGAGGACGGTAAGCTGAAAGAGGGTCTTCGCGCCAAAAGCCTGCAAGCCTTGAAGAGGTTGTCTACACAGTATGTTAATCTGGGGGATGACTTATGGAAGAAGAGGCACCGAGGGCCACTTTTACTCTGTATCAGCAAGTCCAAAGCCAAAATGGTAATGAAGGAAGTCCATGGTGGTGCATGTGGACCAGATATGAACGCCCGAGCCTTGTTGTTCAGCATACTCAGGATGGGCTATTATTGGGTCTCCATGGAGACTGACTGTATTCAGTTTGTGCGGACTTGCGATAAGTGCCAGCGGTTCTCCAATCTCAACCATATACCTCCCCATGATCTCTACTGTATGAGTACTCCTTGGCCGTTCGCGACTTGGGGGATTGATGTTATTGGAAAGATAACTCTTGCCGGTAATAACGGGCACGAATTCGTGTTGGTCACCGTTGACTATTTCAGCAAGTGGGTTGAAGTGGCATCCTACAAGATCCTCAACTCCAAAAAGGTGGCCCATTTTATAAAGGAGAACATTTTGTGCCGGTATGGGGTTCCAAATGAGATTATCTCAGATAATGGGTCGCATTTCGAGGGAGATGCCGATAGACTACTGGCAGAATTCAGGATCAAGCGCCATAAGTCATCCCCTTACCGCCCTCAAACCAATGGTGCTGTCGAGGCCGTAAACAAGAACCTAGAGAGGATCATCCGAAGATGGCCGAACGGAGCCGGGATTGGCCTGAGAAGCTTCATTTGGCATTATGGGACTACCGTACTTCAGTGAGAACAGCCACCGGTGAAACCCCATTTGCTTTGACATACAGGATGGATACCGTCTTGCCCATTGAGTTAGAGATTCCCTCCCTTCGGGTTCTGCTTGAAAATGAAGTCAATGAGATAGACTAGCTTCAAAGTCGGCATGACGAGTTAGCTCTTCTAGATGAGCGAAGGCTCAAGGCAATAGAGCACATCCGGACTTATCAGAAGTGTATGTCTAGGGCCTTTGACAAGAAGGTGCATCCCTGTAACATCAAGGTGGGTGATTTGGTCTTAAAGGAGGAGCCGCCGAACCAGTTCAGTCCGTTGGGCAAGTGGGCACCAGTTTGGGTTGGTCCGTATTTGGTGAAGGAAATCTTCTCTGGTGGAGCAATGAGGCTGACAGATTTGGATGGTAACCCCTTTTTGCATCCGGTGAACGGCGACAAGCTGCGCCGCTATTATGTTTGAATCGAGTCTCCCCCCTCTCTAATATATATATATATATATATAAAGAAAGAAAAAAAAATAATAAAAGCGCGAAAATAATGTACCCAGATGAGATTGAAAACCTCTCAAAAGGCAGTCCGTGCAAAACAAAGGGCGCGCTCGGTGCTAAAGAATATACCCAGCTAGACTAAAAACCCTAAAAATGGGCAGTCTAGGTAAAAAACAGGGTTGCACCACTTGTCCCCCTTCTATCTATCCCTTTCTTAAACACAAAATTAATTGGGTCGAACTACGGAGATCTGAGCCCCTTAGTCCTTCTTTTGTAAAAGGGGAATGTAGGCAGCCGCTTGCGGTTCGGTCTAAAAATCATAAAAATCACCAAATCCTGTCAACAGTTATATTTGTGAATACCAAAATGTGTCTTGATTAAGTCCTGAAGTAATTTCAACTTTCACTACATTAATACATTCATTGATGAGTTCAAGCACGATCTGCTCTCGACTCACTAACATTAGCAAAAGTACATCTTTTAAAAAGTACGTCTAGACTGTCTGTGTCGGCAATAGGGGATACAATGACCGGTCACCTAATCCTAGTCACTCGTTCCCACTCCCGAACTAGCAATCTTCTTCTTCCTCTTCCTTAGTCCTCGGGAGTTCTTTGGCCTAGATATCTCAAATAGATCTGTCTCCCGTCGTCCCGGCTCAGGAATGCTACGAGCCGGTGGGTCAACCAATCCGGCAGCTCTCAACACCGCTTGGGCAGTCCTCTCCTCTCTCAAAGCTGTCCTCCGGGCCATAACCTCAGGGTCATCCCTCATCTTGGCCCTCCTCTCTACGAGTCTCTCAAAATCTGCTGCCGGATCGTCGGTCATGTTGTCTAGGTCAGTCAGCGCCTCAGTATCACGTAACTCCCAGCTAGTCTGATCTCCTCCTCGGGTCCCTTGGCAATATGCCTCAATGGTGTGCTGAACCGGCCCCATCTGCTCCCCGTACCAAATGAGATATAAGGTGGACAGATATGTGATGCCCCGGGTCTTCCGCATCAGTGTGCGAGCAGGAAAGGCAGCTCTCGAAAAGGCCCTGGCAAAAAATCTGATAGTCTGGCCATCAGTCATGTCAAGAGGGATGGTATCCCGGGCCGTCTGCTCTCTGAACCTGCCAATAACCTACTGTGGGTACCCATACTGCCTCATAACAAGGGATGGGATGCTAAATGATGAAAAATGCAATCCCGGCAGCCTCACGAAAGCAGAATCATCTTGTCTGTCGCTCATGGTCCCGAGCCTCCATCCGGGAACCCAATACTGAATATCTGTGGTAGTGTACCTGGTCAATCGCCTCTGCCAGCTCTCCTGCGAAGCCTTCGGAGCCACTCGCCGCTGCTGCGTAACCCAGGGTGCTGCAGTCTGCCCTGCGGGTAATGGGGAGATAAGTCCCAACCGCTCAAAGAGCCACAATGATAAGAGACTGGGGCTGCCGCGTCCCATGTATAATGACCCTCCAGCCAATCGGTCCATCCCATGATATATCTCCGCCAGCAAAATGGGTACTATGTCTCTCTCTCCCTGCCCGGGCCGAATCTCAGTCAGTGTGGTACCTCGGTAACCCCGCATCTGCTTGACAACCCCTAGCAGTAAGCCAGAGCATACCCCATTATACTCACAAAAGCAGTATAGGGAGATCATAATCAGCATGAAAATGTCCATGGCCGTGGATAGGTCAAACAGCTCGGGACGGGATACAGCTAATCAGGCTACCTGGGCCAAGTCAATGAAAGAAAGGTCAAGAATCAGGCCGGATACTTGCTCTATGGGCAAACCCAAGAAATCGGCCAGCTGCTCAGTCAAGGGTTGTGGGTCTCGTGGGAAGACTGCATCTCTGAGCTCAGCTCCCCCAGTCAGTGCGCGGAACTCTTCAATGGTGGGTGTAAGGTCATTATATGAGAGGGTAAAGACATGCCTCTCGCGGTCCCAATATCTGGACGCGGCCCGGAGAAGATTCCAATCGACTGCCCATTCCTTTAGTGCCCAAAGGCATCTCAACCCATACCTTTGGTCAATAATCCTCCGATTTTTATGATGGTGGTGGGTTAGATTGATGAGATCGGAGTGAAATTGGTGCTCTTTGGTTATGGATCTCTCATTGTAATGCTCCATTTTGGGTCAAAAGTCGAATCTTGGGGCTGATTTTGAGGTGGAAGATCGATTCTGAGTCTACTGTGAATGCTGGAATGTATCTTTTACGAGTCTGCCTTTTTATAAAAGCTGGGGCTTGTTGCCCAAGAAATTCTGTCCCTCAGACCTTCCATGTCGTACTAAAGGGCTATCCCATGATGTCCTGTGTCGGACGACATGGGAAGTCCACCAGACATCAGCAACAGCTGCAATTGCAGCAGCACCTCAATGACCCAATGCTTGCTCAAAAGCTTGTCCAAACCTATCCAAGACATACCAAAACAATACATATACACTCCCCTTCACTCACCAAACACATGGGAGAAGATTCGGCATACCCGATGTACCCAAAATTACACAAACATCACCCAATACATACAAAACCACAAAAAAACCCAACCACAACAAATGCCATCATTTTTTTTGCCTTTCTTGGGATGGACTTGTGCATATAAATAAATAAGTCTAAGTACCATTAAGCAAATTCCCTTTAGTTATTAAAATACAAAAAAAATATATAATTGTTTTACAATCCAAAAGCAATAAAAATAGTGCATGCATTGTTCTTCTCTCTCTCTATCCCTAAGAGTCATAAAAGCACGGCAAAAGGGGGCCGCCACAATCATTCCGACTCTGAGTCGTCGCCAGAGTAGTCACCGCTCTCCACGGAATCACACTCCTCCTGGCCATCGCCTCCCTGCTCCTCAAATCACAATTTGTTCGAAGATTTCAAATCCTACAGGTGGCATATCCTACCTTTATCATCTTCATCAGTCCCGTCACCTTCGGACTTATCGGCATCCTCAAAAAGAGCTTCAGCTGCCCCAATCTCCAAGCAATAATGCTCATCAGTCTCAATGTCATCAAAGCTCGTTCCGCCCGACGAGTCATCATCAAAAGCCCGTTCTCATGGGCGAATCATCAAAAGCCCGTTCTAAGGGGTGCACCTTCATTAAAGTCCCCACGAGTGGACATAAAATCATCAACAAAGTGTAGCCTAAGTCCCCTGGCAGCTACTCCTCATCATCAGCCATAGCCTCAGACCCTTCGGCAGCTACAGGTAAGCACAGCACAGGTATGAAAGCATATCTCAGTCAATTACTTTTCTAAGAAGCATTAGCAAATCTTTCGGGTGACTCCCCAAAGAAACAGTCAAAACCTCGGGTGACTCCCCAAAGAAACAGTCAAATCCTCGGGTGACTCCCCAAAGAAACAGTCAAAACCTCGGGTGACTCCCCAAAGAAACAGTCAAATCCTCGAGTGACTCCCCAAAGAAACAATCAAATCCTCGGGTGACTCCCCAAAGAAACAGTCAAATCCTCGGGTGACTCCCCAAAGAAACAGTCAAATCCTCGGGTGACTCCCCAAAGAAACAGTCAAATCCTCGGGTGACTCCCCAAAGAATTAGTCAAAACCTCGGGTGACTCCCCAAAGAAACAGTCAAAACCTCGGGTGACTCCCCAAAGAAACATTCAAAACCTCGGGTGACTCCCCAAAGAAACAGTCAAATCCTCGGGTGACTCCCCAAAGAATCAGTCAAATCCTCGGGTGACTTCCCAAAGAAATAATCAAATCCTCGGGTGACTCCCCAAAGAAACAGTCAACTCGTCGGGTGACTCCCCAAAGAAACAGTCAAACCTTGGGTACAAAGCCCGTGGCCTTTCGTTAGCGCCACCTCTTTGATGAACTACGATTTGGCTTGATTCCCTCACGGGATACGTAGGAATCCTTTTCATAAAAGGTCCAGCCGCCTGACCATCTTGGTCATCTCTTTTTCCCGCCATTTTTTGTCCGGCTCGAGATTCTCATTTTGTCGACAACCCCACTCCTCGTGGAAGCGGCGTCGCCGAGGGGCTCTGTGAGTACCTCGACCCGAACTCGTGTTTTTGGGTCTATTTTTCGTGATTGGCATTAGTTTTGGGCTTGCATTTAGTCCAATTATTTATTTATTTATTTGATCCATTGGGCCTGCCTCCCTGCAGCCCAGCTTGTCCTAAAGATGACCGGTGTCGTCCGACACAGGACGACCCCAAGGCGGTGGAAGCTCTATTTCGTACGACATAGGAGTTCCTCTCAGCATGCCTATAAATAAAGGGCTTTGCTGATCATTTTAGGGAGGACTTTGGCAAGTAAGGTCACTCTGCTAAAATAGAGACTCACTCTCTCTCATACACACACACTCACCTCCCTCCTCACACATACACACATCCAAGCCAAGGTCCAAAGAGTGATCTCCTTTGTTTGTGTTTTGAAGGGGTAAACACCATACTATTGGTGCTTTTACCTTTTGGACTACAATAGGTAGTCACTAAACTCCGTCTCTCTCTGATTACATCTTGAATAGTTGTTCATTTTGCATTACATGCTTATATTGTTTGATAACATGTGAATATTTGGGATTTTTGCATGACAAAGGTGGTGGAGATGTGAATCATCAATATTCACATCTCTTAACCTCAGATCTGGACATTTAGTGTCATTATTTGCATTAAAGTTTGCATCTTGTTTACTTATGTTTGAGTTAGGAGGTGATGGCTACATGATAATGGCCAAAAACATGTGATTGTTCACATTTGGTCATTAAAGCCATGTGATCCTCCCATAATACTCACGTAGTGTGGCTATTCTACTACTTTCAGTTGATATTATAGCTTAGTTTTGTGTCTTGAGCAAGGTGGGATCAATCTGCTGAAGGGCACTGAAAAAGGACACCTATGTCGTCCGACACAAAACACATCAAGGAGTCCTGTGTCATACGACATAGAGATCCCAGAAAGCTGTTTGAATTTCAGTGACTTCGGATCTACCCAGATTGGTCCCCTTTGTGATTTAAAACTGTGTTTAAGTAATTTTTAGTTCGTTTATCACTGTCTGGAAGTCTGAGATCTGTATGGGTGTAACCTATTGATGGAGGCGGTCTCTGTCGTATGACATGGACAACTCTGGGTGTCCTGTGTCATACGACATCCGTATCACCAAAAGTCAATTTTGACTTTGCTCACTCCAATCAACCCCAAATTGGTCCCAGACCCTAAACAGTGTCTCTCCTTAGTTAAAATAGCCTTGTTTTAGTGTTAGAGTAGCTTTGGTGGCTTGACCACCCCCTTTGTAAGAGGCAATCTGACCAGGACGTCTTATATCGTCCGACATCCCTCTTCTGAGGAAGTCCTGTGTCGGACGACATCCAAGGTCCCTGGACAAACTGTCTCAGCTCCTGCCTTGTAATGCAAGTTATTGTTTGTTAGGGTGTAGTCCCCCTTTCATGGTTCACAAGTTGTATCCAGTTCACTATCATTAATAAAATCCAAATTTGCATGCCTTGTTTGTTGACACAAATTGCACACACTTTGAATGATTATAATTATCCTTGTTTGATTGAAAGTCTCGAAAGAGGCGATGTGGGTGAGCTCCATATTCTCTTCCCACATCGTAACTTGACCCCCGAAACCCATTTTCTCATTTCAAAAGGTTTTTCAATGTTTTCCTTAAAAACGGCATGGCGACTCCCAAAATTAAAAATGAAAATAGTTTTTAATCAAGATAAAACTAGATTTTTTCGGCGAGGCATTCATTCACATACCCCCTTAAATGACGAAATGGGATGCCAGACATTTTAGAGCCATCATGTTTTTAGCTTTTATCCCATCTTTGTATTTTCCATCTTCATTTGTGAAGGAAGTTTCTCCATTTTGGAGGTACTGGTAGATTTAATTATACCAGGGTTCGTCGATCGGTTCATGTTCAACTTCGATCTCACAGCAATAGGCGGGGGTTTCCCGTCTGCCTATTTTGAGGGGTTTTACTGATTTCCCTTCGGGAATTTCAACAAGAGATGCTAGGGTGGCCAGGGCATCTGCGAAGTGGTTCTTGTCTCTTGGCAAGTAGTGGAAAGAGATGTCCTTGAACTGAGCGATGAGCTCCTCCATGTAGGTATGGTACTTCTGGAGTCCAGAATCTATTGTCTTCCATTTGTTGGATACTTGATTGATGATCAATGCTGAGTCTCCGTATACTTCCAGTTCTGTGATGTTGCATTCAAGAGTGGCTTCTAGGCCAGCTGCACAAGCTTCATAATCTGCTGCATTGTTGGTTGCTTCAAAATTCACTTTGATGGCTATGGGAGTGTGCTCATCTTTAGGATCGACCAGGAGCTTTCCAATATCATTTCCCTTCTTGTTGGCTGGCCCATCGAAGAAGAGTTGCCAGCGGTTTGCGCTGTTGAGTGAGAAAATTTCTTCATCTGGAAACTGCGGATCAGGACCCTTGAGTTCAGTGCTTGGGAAGTCTGCCAGTTGATCTATCATTACTCTACCCTTTGTTGATTTTCTTGTCATGTACTTGATGTCAAATTTAGTCAGGAAGAATGACCACTTGGCTAATCTCATTAATAGAGATGGCTTGTCGAAGAGATATCTAACGGGGTCCATTTTGGAGACCAGGAGCACTGAATGTGACTGCATGTAGTGTTTCAGTTTCCCAACTATTCATACCAAGGCGGTACAAGTTTTCTCTAATGCTAAGTAGCTGAGTTCACTTCCCTGAAGCTTTTGGCTTACGAAGTAGATTGCATGTTCAACTTTGGAATCTTTCTGTTCTTGCGCCAGCGTAGCCCCAATTGACGTGTCAGTCACTGTCATGTACAGGAGGAGTGGCTTATCTTCATGTGGCGGGCACAGGATTGGGGGATTTACCAAGTATGCCTTGATTTTCTCGAAGGTTGTTTGGCATTCGGAGTCCCATTTGATGTCAGCATTTTTCTTCATTAGCTTGAACATTAGCTCGCAGGGAGATTTTAGCTGGTTGATGAAGCTGCCGATGTATTGAAGTCTTCCCATGAAACTTTTCACTTCTGTCAGTGTCTGTGGTGGCTTCATGTCGATGATGGCCTTGATTTTCATGGGATCTACTTTGATGCCTCTTTCTGTAACCATATACCCCAGTACTTTGCCTCGTTTGACGCCGAAGGTGCACGTTGCAGGGTTCAATCTCATGGAGTGTTTTCTGAGTCTGTTGAAGAACTTTCTCAAATCTGTCATGTGCTTCATGTCTGATCCTTTGGAGTGGATGATCATGTCGTCGACGTATACTTCAATTTCTTTGTGGATCATGTCATGGAAGAGGGCATTTGCAGCCCGTTGATAAGTAGCCCCAGCGTTCTTTAAACCAAACGGCATGACCATGTAACAGTATGTCCCCCACGGAGTGGTGAAAGTAGTCTTGACCTGATCTTCTTCGGACATCTTGATCTGATTGTATCCGGCGAATCCATCCACAAAGGATTTTACTTCGAAATTTGCCGTGGTGTCGACCATCATGTCGATGTTGGGCAGTGGGAAATCATCTTTAGGGCTGGCCTTGTTGAGATCTCAGAAATTTACACAGCATCTAACCTTTCCATTGGCCTTGGTGACTGTTACAATGTTGGAGAGCTAGGTTGGGTACTCAATTACTCTGATGAAGCCGACGCGGAGCATCTTCTCAATTTCTTCTTTCACTTGTAGAGACCATTCTGGCTTGATCTTGCGTAGTTTCTATTTGACAGGCTTAGATTCTGGATCCAGAGGGATTCTGTGCTCCACGATTGAGGGATCGAGCCCTGACATGTCTTAGTATGACCAGGCAAACACGTCAACATATTCTTTGAGGAGATTTATCAGGGCTTCTTTTTCTGTACAGGCGAAGAAACTGCCCACTTATGTCTCTTTAGGCTCTTGCACTGACCCCAGGTTCAGTTTAGTCATAACCTCTTCGGCAGCTTGCGCAGTTTCTATTTGACAGGCTTGGATTCTGGATCCAGAGGGATTCTGTGCTCCACGATTGAGGGATCGAGCCCTGGCATGTCTTAGTATGACCAGGCGAACACGTCAACATATTCTTTGAGGAGATTTATCAGGGCTTCTTTTTCTGCACCGGTAAAGAAACTGCCCACTTGTGTCTCTTTAGGCTCTTGCACTGACCCCAGGTTCACTTTAGTCATAACCTCTTCGGCATCTTGGGCCCGATTCAATGACTTGGTGTTGGCCTTGTATCCTTTTGCCGAGCCCCAGTCCCGAGATGAAGTTCATGAGTTTCATCATCTTCATGGCAGGAGGGATTTTGTCCCAGAATAGTGGAAGGTCCATGCTGCATATTTGGATCTTGGAAGCTTCCATTGTGAATCCACTTAATGCCATACCGTGCGGGAAGTAGAATCATAAGCCTTGAAAGTGTGGACTGAAGACTTCAAATCTGTAGGCTTGATGTCAAGCAGGTCCATCATCTTGGTGGGTAAGACATTCATTCCGGAGCCTCCGTCTACCAGTACGCAGGGAAGGCGACGCTCATCCAACTGAACTGTGATGTAGAGCTGTAAGTTCCCAAATCTAGCTCATGCCTTCCGGTTAAGTTTCCCGGCAATTCCCCAGACTTTCCTAAAGTTCCGGGGCAATTTGGGAACTTTCCCAAACCTTCCGAGGGGCGAAGGACTTGTTAGGAATTAAAATTCCACGTAGTCCCTCGCTGGAAAAGAGCTTCTAGAAAGCCACCTTGCATGGTTCTAGAAATAGGCTGAGTCACTAATGGATAAGACTGCACGGCTTCATTAGCCAAGGGTTACAGCCGCACGGCTTCATTAGGAAGCACAAAACTGCATATAAATAGAGGCCTCCTCTACCCATTTTGGAAGACGATTTTTGGCACTGTTACTCTGCCAAAATACAGTCACGAAATTATAGAAAGCTGAAAGCTCCCAAAATCACCTCCCTCCTCTCCAAAATCCTTCCAAAGTTGCTCTTTCCTTAGGAAACCTTCAAGGGAGATAGAGGAACACCGCCATTGGTAACCTCTCCTCCTCTTCTCTTTAAAATATACTTGTTATTCTTGTTATATTGCTCCTTTCCATTTATATTGCTATTTACTTGCTTGATATTTGATTTATTGTTATAAAGACCAAGTCTTTGCTATGTAGATCATAATATCCCCCATTCCCCTATCACATAGGATTCATGGAGGATCCATCCCAAGGATGAACAATAAGACCATAAATGGCTTGTTCTAGGGTGGATCTCTCACATGATGATGTGAAAATGTCATATTTTCATATAAAAATGTCATCTTTATACATAAATGTCATCCCCCTTCCCATAGACCTTGCTTCCAAGGATTGTCCACCTAAATGGTTCTTAAAGGACATAGGAAAGCCATAAACGTCCTCCCTTTACATTCCTAGTCCTAGCTTACATAATGTTCATTACATATGTTTGCATAAAAATGTCATCTTTACTTTAAAAGTGCTTTCCCCATGTCCCTCATGGTTGGATCACTATACAAGGATTGCCTAGTGTCCTTCTTAAGGCACAAAAAGGCATAGGATGAGTATAAAGATCCAATCTTTATACCCCTCCCCTTTGTCCCTTTGGTACTTGAAGCATTTCTTGGGGTATAATGGTGTAAAGGTCCTATCTTTACATCATTTCCTCCACATAAAGATGCCATAGCCGAAAATCCCTTTAGAAAAGGATGAACTTGAGCCTCTAATTCTCCGATAATCACTTGAGACGAGCACAAATGTCCCTATCAAGCTCAAATCATCTCAAGATGTAGGATTGATGGGCAAAGGTCCTTTCTTTCTAAAGAGTCTCATTCTTGGACTATAAAAGAGGCGTCCCTATATCGATCACATGTGACCCAAGGTCTCATAATGATGGTCGTAAGTCCAAGATGAACACGGGATCAAAGTCCCGAACATATCAAAATCCAAGGAATCCCGAGCGATAACCAAACCATGGTTTATACGTCCGGAAGAGAACTTGGCACATTCCCCCCTTTTTATCAAAACACAACCCACATACTAAAGCACAAAGGCAAGCATGAATGTCGGATCGTAGAAGACTTGCTTCGCCAAGGCTCCTTGGGTGAACGTCGATCCGTTCTTCCCAAGGGGTAACTTAACCTCCGGACCCAAATCCTTTTTTTCTAAGTTTTGAGGAAATCAAAATGGCGTGGCGACTCCGTTTTTCAATTTAAACCGGATGTCTTCAAACCGATATGAGGCGGTGACCCCTTACACGAGAAAGCGGTTCAAAACACAAAAAAAGCACCGCGATCTTGGGCACACCACATATTCACAGTTTGGCGACTCCACTAGGATTAACCAAAAAGCTTTTATTTTTAATAAAAAAAATGATACTTGGTATATAGGTGAAAACCATTAAACTTTCCGTTATCGCCTCCTAACACGAGTCTGGGATAAAATATGGTCTAACAATGCCACGTACCGGTATCTTTTCGAAAAAAAGCTTTTTGAGTGGGTTAGCCTTCTGCCGCGGATTCGATTCTCATGCTTGCCTTCTTTTCCTTGCTTTTTGCATGCATTGTTGGTTCTTGGGATTCTGCACATTCTGAATACTGAACAGGAAGCTTTCTCGAGCTGAAAAGGTACCAAAAAGGCCGGGGAAACAACCTGCGAATGGAAAAAAAATGGAACCTGGAAAATTGATTGATGCAGCCGTACGGCTTGATCCTCCTTGGATCCTAGCCGGGCGGCTTCTTTGGCAATTCCACCAGGACAAAATCTGAGGTTAATCAGGCAGCTTAGGCAGCTTGGGGCTATTCAGTTCCAAGACTGACTGGGCTCCAGAAAATTTACGTGCTTAACTGTTGCATTTTCCCCGTCCCGAAAAATCATTCCTTTTAAAACACATTTCTGAAAATTTCTGTTTTAACTCAAAAAGGAACATTTTTAGGAGGCCGCACACTACGCGCACATTATATATCCTGTACACTTTGCACGCACGTCCTTTTAACCTTGGATGGTTGTTCAGTTGCAGTCACGGACAGCCTTACGATGCTCCCGGGCGCGCACGGAATCATCCCAAACTCCCCATGGCAGCCAGTGTCGACCAATGCACAGTCCGTGTCACACATTTTAAAACCGTGACCTTTGGTTGGTTTTTGGTCTAGACCGTGTCATATAGCCTAGTTGCATACCCCCGTAAAGGTCAAACCTTAGCCCATGTCGAGAGTCGAGATCTTCCGCGCAAGCAGAGCTCTGCCAAAAATTCTGCCAAGGAAAATTGGCAGAATCTTGACCCCGGCATTGACTTTGACTTTGACCCGCACGGGATACGTAAAGGTCAAACCTTAGCCCATGTCGAGATTCGAGATCCTTCTCGCAAGCGAAACTCTGTCGAAATTTCGACAAGGAAAAATTAGCAAGATCTTGACCCCGGTATTGACTTTGAGTTTGACCCGCACGGGATACGTAAAGGTCAAACCTTAGCCCACGACGAGAGTCAGGATCCTTCGCGCAAGCGATACTCTGCCGAAATTCCGCCAAGGAAAATTGGCAGAATCTTGACTCCGGCATTGACTTTGACCCGCAAGGGATATTTAAGAGTTAAACCCGAGTCCGTGCCAAAAATCAAAAGGTCTTTCGCTCAAGTGGAGCTCTGCCGAAATTTCGACAAGGAAAAATTGGCAAGATCTCGACCCGGCATTGACTTTGACTTTGACTCGCACAACGTATGCAACAAAGTTCAATATGACACTGTGTCATCCGACTTTTACTGCCCGACCCATGCCTATTATCTTCTTGGACAATTCCAAAAAGTCAAAACGTCAATCGCGCAAGCGAAACTCTGCCGAAATTCCGTTAAGGCTGAAAGACGAGACTTCCCCGGCATTGCCTTGACTATAATCCGCATCGCTCGTGCGTTAAAAGTTCCTATGACCCACTAGACCCATTAGAAGCGTTCTTCTCTCTCGGTCGGTGGGATCCGCGTGCCCTATAGGACCCTCGCCCGGGGCTGTCTACCCTGGATGTCGAAATACAGGTGGAATACGAGGGGCTTATAGACATAGTGACGGAACCCTCTGATCCAGGATCTAGAGTAGTTGCGAAAAAGAAGGGCAACCCCTTTTCCAACCAAATAGAAATTAATAAAAGACACCGTTTTAAGTAAACTGAAAGATTCTTGATTTGCATATTGCTTGAGCCTTTAGCCTAAACACCTACCCCAGAGTCTAAACCTTGCCTATCCCTTTCCTGCAACGAGAAAGAAGTGGGTGAGAATACCGGGTCAGCGGTTTGTCAGCGCAGAATTCTCAGATAGCTCACCAAAATCCTTAGTTTTGTCAGTCCAGAGAGTCAGAATGGCAAATTTGACAAAAAATAGTAGTGGTTTGGGTAACCAGATGACTAGGGAAGAAGAGCTAGCCTTAGCCTTGGAAAATAGTCGTAAGGTCCAAGGTCCATGAGGAACAGCAAGCCATTCTTATTGATGTGCTCCGTCGTCATGGGGTTTAGATAGTGGTTGAGTCCAACGGTTCCCTGGTTATGGTAGAAGATGAGACTCCATAAGCAGCAATCTCAGCTCCCCCAGCCTATAACCAATGCCCTCCTCCATCCACATATGATCCCTTACCAAGTACAACCCCTTTTCAGTCCTTTCCAGCATCCCAGGCCATCAGGGTTCCAACGCCCTCGCCTCCTCAGATAAGACCCAGCTTTGTTCCCTACCAACAGAGAGAAAATGTCACGGCTATCCCAGTTACTCAGCCTCTGCATTATCCCATGGGACTCACTCCCTTTCCTCACCATGAACCAAATTTCCTTATCCCGGAACTCCAGTATCAACCTGACCTTTCCAATTTTGTCAACGCTTGTGAATTTGCCTATCTCCCAGACAGTGACAGCGAAGAGTCAGTCGGAAATGAGAATAGGAATGGATGGATTTATTGTGATGATGACAGCTCAGAAGAAGGAATGAACATGGAGTCAATGGAAATGAAACCCGGAGGACCAGATAGGGTAAAAAATCACAGGTCTGGAAAGGAAGACTGTATCACTTCAAAATGTGTCTGTCACCTTTGCAAGGGCTCGGAAGAGAAAATGGATGCGAGCTCAAATGAGGTTGGTTACGGATTCCACATCCTAGAATTCAACACTCCTTATAAATACTTGGTTAGTGAATGGAAAAACTTGATCGAAGATTTAGCTGAAAAAGGGAAGTGGGCCCCACCCGCTGACCTGGAACACGTAAGCGTCATTGAGGCTGAACCCCCATCAGGAAGAGTAGACTCCATTGTAGTGTTAAGGGTCACCCCTGAGACTTTGTCCGAAGAAGAATGTATGGAAGCCTTAGAAAGAGTCTTAAAGTTTGAAGCGACCCCGGTCCCCTTCCTATCTTACGATGACAGTGATATCTTCTTGGTAATCCCTAAGTCATGGGAAGAGTCCATAATACCCCTTATATGGCACCAAGTATCCCGACCTGCTTTTGCCCTCATTGGTCATCAGAGTCAAGATGAGAATTCCCATAGGAGTTACTGTAGTGAGACTGAGGAAGACACAGTCGAAATGCCAGAAGGAACGGTGGAAGAGTGGTTAGACCAGAAGCTAAAAAGCCCAGAAAACCCTCCCGTGAGTAAAGAACAGGAACCTGCCATGAGGTTTGACCCCGCAGAAATCCTTATTGATGATGGAATCTCCCACTTCAGGAAGTGTTTGGCCAATGTCAAAGATGTCGACAGAAGGTTGACCCCGAGGGAGAGAATGGGATATGCTTGACAGTGATGAGGAATATGACCCTGCTTTGTTGAAGAAGTTGCTATGTCAAGATGAGAAAGCCATTAGAAAACCTCTAAACCTTGGGAGCGATAATTCCTGTTGCATGTTGTCCCAGAAAAGCCTGAATGAAACTGTCAAGGCTTTGAGTGAGGAAGATGAAATTGAAATCAGCCAGTTGCTAAGCCAATTGGGAAGTCAGAATTTAGAAAAGGCCAGAAAGCCAGTAACCTGGGATCGGATTCGGGAAGCTGCCTATGCCTCTGGTAGTGCTGTTAATCAAATTAACCAGCAAAGTTGGCCATACGCCAGCAAAAGCCTGCCTCTGACCTTGAAAGAGCTGAAGGAATCCTCCAGTAGGAATGATGACTCGAAAAAGTCTAATGTCTATGTGATGACTCGGTCTGGACAGATGAGTGTGGAACAGCCTAAGGGTGACAAAAGAAATGCCATCTCCGAACCAAAGACAGACAAAAGACCTTACAAGCCAGAAGCAGAAAAGCCAGACTCCGAAAAAGAGGACCCGGTGCTAACTCAGTTGAAGTGTACTCAAGCCAATATCTCCCTGTGGTCCCTGTTAACCTCCTCACACCCTCACAAACTGAAGCTAGAAGAAAGTTTGGCCAAGACCATGGTGCCCATAGATGTCACCCCAGATGAGGTCGTCCAGATGATTTGAAATATCCACTATGGAAATATCATCACCTTTACTGACCTGGATCTGCCAAAATATGGGGCCAGTCATAATGAACCCCTTTACATCACAGTCAAGTTGGAGGAACGCCGATTACCAAGGGTATTAGTTGATGGAGGGTCTGCAATGAATGTCCTGCCAGCGAAAATGATGGACTTGTTGGATTTGAAGCCCACATATTTGAAACCTTCCAGTCAAACCATTAAGTCCTATGATTCTACTGCTTGGTCAGTTCTGGGGATTGCTACTCTCAAATTGTGGTTCGGGAAAAAGGCCATGGATGTAGACTTCCAAGTGATTGACATTCCCATTTCATTTACCGCTTTACTAGGACGACCTTGGGTTCACCAGATAAATGAGGTGGCCTCTACTTTGCACCAGTACGTCAAATTCCAGTCGAGTGATGGGACTATTACTACTATTTATGGAGACAGTATCACCGTTGAAGGAACTAGTACTGGAGGTATCCCAATACTGGAGATCAAACATGATGATGAAGGGTTTGCCTTGACCGGATTCTCTGTAGCCTCCTCCAAAGCGCAAGTATGTTGCACGGACCTCACTGCTACCTCCGACAAAATACCTCCTGCCATGCGAATGATAAGAACGATGGGTTATCTTCCGGGGCTTGAACTGGGTAAAAGACTTCAAGGTCGTAATGATGTGATTGACGTAAAGGAACAGACCATCCGATACGGCTTGGGATACAAACCGAATCCTTAGGATAACAGAAAGGCTAAAGGAATAGTTCAAGAAAGCCAAAATGAAGGAATCCATATCCATCCTTACAGCTTGTCTCTGGCCCAGTACTTCACAAGAGGTGGGACTCAATGCGATGAAAATGATAGTCAGATCTCCTTGAGAAAAACTCTTCTGAAAAACCATGAGAAAGTTCGGGGAAAACCAGCAAATCCTGTACGGAGAATGTTCCTTGACTTGTCGGACATTCCTGGGGCTACCACTACTGTTCAGAACAAGTATGCCTTCAAAGGAAACCAAGATCGTTTCGAAGAGTCAGTACTTTTCCCATCAGGGGTAATGGATTTCTCCGCCTTCGAGTTAGCTCTTCCAAAGATCAGCCAAATAGAAGCTACCAGTAGTAAAGACAGTGAATCAGGTTTGTAGAAGCTGTTTAATGAAGAAGCACAGATTCCTGACTTGATCGACTTCAGCTCAGATGATGAGATAGTTTCCGTAATTGGAGACGGTGGTGAAGAACCTTTTGATCCCCGCACTTTGGTGACTAAGACAGAGATGACTTTGAAGAATTGGGAGACATTCTCAGGGCTGATAGCCAGTCGAAAGCAAATGATCATGGAGCTTGGATTGGTCCCCCGTCCCTCTCAGTCCGGTCATGTCAAACACCCTGTTGTCCATACCCTTGAGTCAGGAGTCTTTGAATTCCAGTCCTCTGAGTCATCTGAAGGCCTCACACCTGAAGATTATGAATATGTAGCCAATGTCATCTTTCCTTTCGCTTTGAATGAAATGATAGATCTTCCTGAGTATCCCCTTATTGCCAACTTAACAAATGATAAATTAACTAATAACTTAACAACAGTTAATAATGAATCATTTGAACAAGATGCAAACACACTAAACGAACAATACATTAAAGAAATCTTTAAGAAGGTTACAAACAAAGAGAAAAACCGGGCCCAAGCTGTCGAGGAGGTTTTGACAAGTGTTAACTTGGGTACTATCGAGGAACCTAAAGAGACACAGATTGGGAACTTCTTCCAGGGGGTTGAACGGGATAGACTGGTCAATCTACTCAGAGACTACATGGATGTGTTTGCATGGTCATATAAGGATATGTCGGGGCTAGATAGTTCAATTGTGGAGCACAGAATCCCTCTAGCACCAGATGCCAAGGTAGTAAAGCAGAAACTGAGAAAGATCAAGCAAGAATGGTCTCTACAGGTCAAAGAAGAGATTTAGAAGCTACTGTGAGTAGGATTCATCAGGGTCATCGAATATCCGACATGGTTGTCCAACATTGTGACTGTGACTAAGGCCAATGGGAAGGTGCGCTGTTGTGTAGATTTCCAGGATCTGAACAAGGCCAGCCCCAAAGACCACTACCCTTTACCAAACATAGACATTCTGATGGACGCCACTGCTAACTATGAAGTCAAATCCTTCGTTGATGGCTTTGCTGGCTATAACCAGATCAAGATGGCCGAGGAGGACCAAGAAAAGACAGCCTTCACCACACCGTGGGGAACATACTGCTATACAGTGATGCCTTTTGGGCTTAAGAATACTGGGGCTACATATCAGAGGGCAGCGACCGCACTCTTTCACGACATGATCCACAAGGAAAATGAGGTCTATGTCGATGACATGATAATCTATTCCAAAGACGAGGATGGACAGCAATTTGTCGACCTGTGAAAGTTCTTTGAAAGGTTGAGACAGCATTCCATGAGACTGAACCCTGCCAAATGCACCTTTGGAGTGACAAGGGGAAAATGCTTGGGTATATGGTCACGGAACGAGGTATTGAAGTCGACCCCCGAAAGATCAAGGCCATTATGAATATGAGGCCGCCTCGAACCCAGCCAGATGTCAAAAGCTTTATCGGTAAATTACAGTACATCAGCCGCTTTGTCAACCAGCAGACTACCATGTGCGTGCCCATCTTCAAGCTCATGAAGAAGAATGCAGACACAAAGTGGATTGAGGAATGCCAGGATGCCTTTGACCAAATCAAGGCGTACCTAGTATACCCTCCGGTGCTATGTCCCTGAATGAACGCTCGCCGAAAAAAATGTAAAAGATAAAATATGATTATCTTTGGGAGTCGCCACTCCGTTTTTAAAGGAAAACATTGAAAAACCTTTTTTAAAGAGAAAATGGGTCCGGGGGTCAGGTTACGTGTTGGGAAGAACTTGAGAGTTCACCCAACACGCCTCGTCCGTAGACGAGTCTTTCTATGTTCAACATTCAAAACATTCAAACGTGTGTGCAATTTGTGTGTGACAAAATATGTAATAAAATGCATTGTAATCCTTTGTTTTATTGATCAAAAAGAGGGATTACAACTTGTGAACCTTTTACTGTGGGAGGCCACATCCCACTTATAATTGATGAAAACGAATTACAAGGAAATGGGTTGAGGCAGTCTGTCCAGGGCCACGGATGTCATACGACACTGGACTGCTCAGGGCCTTGAGTGTCACACGACACAGGATTACCCAGAAGCATGGATGTCGTATGACACAGGAAGCCATGTTCAGACTGTCTCTACAAAGGGGGGTGGACATGCCACCAATACTACTCTTAGCACTGAAAGAAGTAGAATAACAGTAACAAGTGAGTATTGTGGGAGGATCATATGGCGTTGATGGCCAAATGTGAATGATGGGCCATCACCTCCTAACTCAAACAAAGAGTATCAAGATAAACTATAACAATGAAGAGACTGAAGTAAAAGAGTATTGTGGGAAGGTCATGGGGTTTTGGTGACCCAATGTGAATGAACACATCTCTTGGATCACAAATTAAAGAACCCTCGCTTCCTAACTCAACAAAAATGATACAACATATTCAGAAACCATGGGGGAAGGGATTAATACTCAGATGAGTGTGAATATAGATGATCCACACTCATCTGTGTGTCTAAATCACAAACAACCTGCTCAAGCCATTGCGCAGATAAAACATACGAATCAGAGCATGAGTATCACAACTATAACCCACGGTAAGCAACATCTAGTTACAGATCAACAGCTTATGAACGAACAGAGCAATGACATGAGATGATTAAACAGAAAAATAGATGAAGAGTGAGATTAAAGATTACCCTCGTAGTGTCCACACTTCCTATACAACGTCGGTATAGGAAGCCTTCTAATCAGCTTCAGAACAGTGACTGAGAAATGGGGAGTTCTTAGCTTGGTTCGGAAAATCCCCTTTGTGCACAGACAGGTGCAATCGGACGTGAACACCTTCGATTGTTGAGGAGGTCGTGAGGGCGGCCGAAGAGGAACGGAAACTCGGCCGGAACTAATGGAGTTCGAGATCCGGTGAATGAGTTTAAAATCCGGAATAGAGGAGGACGGCGTTGACGAGTTTGGGGAGAATGGGAATGAGAGATAATGGGT
This sequence comes from Adenophora triphylla var. japonica, assembly GCA_022495995.1. Classification (NCBI taxonomy): domain Eukaryota; kingdom Viridiplantae; phylum Streptophyta; class Magnoliopsida; order Asterales; family Campanulaceae; genus Adenophora; species Adenophora triphylla. The sequence goes on along the minus strand of JAFEMH010005571.1, from coordinate 85,231 downwards.
AAGGAGAGCTCAACCGTGAGTTGAGTCGTTGTTTAGGGGAACAATTAAAATGGTGGTGATGGCGATTGGGTTTGACCGGATTTGAGAGAGAGAACGGTGAGGGGGCCACCGTTGTTTGACTGAGAGATGATTGAGGTAGAGGGAGGCCTTGGGTCGCCAGAGTTTGTTGGTGGAGTGGTGGAACAAAGGTCGCAGGAAGATGATGGGTTTGGCCTCGGCTTTGCGTCTCCGGCTTACTGATGGGAGAGAGAGATTTGAATGAGTGTTTATGTTGAGAATCGATTGGGGAAGAAGGAGGAAGGTGATTTTGGAGCTAGGTCGCCATTAGAGGGCAATTTGGTGAAGGTTGTTGGTGGAGAAGAAGAACGATTGGGGAGGGGCTCCCTTATTGCGGCTTGAGAGAGAAAGCTTATAGAGAGAGAAAGAGTATCAGCGTGTGTTTTCTGTGTGTGCCCCCCCCCCTTTACAAATGAGGATAATCCTCTTATTTAATGCTGACTGTTAATGGATTTGAGTGTCGTATGACACCGGTTCTTTTACTGGCAGAGTGGGCCGAAGGGAGTCAGGCCCAAAAATAATAAATGTGAATAAATGAGACCAGCCCAATATTAAGGCAAAGTCTTTGCAATTGAAGGAAAGTGGACCCAAAAACACGAGTTCGGGTCGGGGTACTCACAGCCCCCCACATAGACAGAAACCTCTTCTGCTCTATCTCACTGTCACTGATACGGCAGTTGGGGCTATGCTAGCTCAGGAAAAGATGGACTCTCGGGTAGAAAATGTCATTTACTTTGTCAGCCGGAAGCTGCAAGGAAGTGAGCTCAATTACTCAGCGTGCAAAAAGACTTGTTCAGGAATGGTCTGGGTAGTCGGTAAGCTGAAGCATTACATGCAAGGCCACTCTGTAAACTTGGTCTCGAAAATGGACCCCATCAAGTACATCTTCGACAAGCCTTCCCTTTTGATGCGTCTAGCAAAGTGGTCGTTCTACTTGGCTGAGTATGACATCAACTATGTGACGAGAAAGGCAATTAAGAGTCAAGCACTGTCAGACCATCTGGCAAACTTCCCTAGCAATGAGGACCGCGGGCCTGAACCCCAATTCCCAGATGAAGGGATCTTCGTAGTTGAGCCTGAGAACCGATGGCAACTTTTCTTTGACGGAGCTGCTAACAAAAGAGGAAACGGCATAGGAATGCTACTGGTCGATCCAAAAGATGAGCACACGCCGATAGCCATCAAGTTGAACTTCCCTGCAACGAACAATGCTGCAGAGTATGAAGCTTGCATTGCGGGTTTAGAAGCTGCCTTAGAAAGAATGTCAAGGAGCTCGAGGTCTATGGAGACTCAGCCCTGATCATCAACCAGGTCTCCAACAAGTGGAAGACTGTGGATCCTAACCTTCAGAGGTATCATGCCTACATTGAAGAGTTGACTGAGCAGTTCAAAGAAGTAACCTTCCATTACCTGCCAAGGGACAAGAACAGATTCGCAAATGCCTTAGCTACTCTAGCTTCGTTGGTAGAGATCCCCGAGGGAAAGGCAATAAAACCATTCAGAGTGGGTAAAAGAGAGGCCCCGGCTTTCTGTTGTAAAATAGACTTGGGACCCGAGCCTGTCAAAGAACCCTAGTACAGTCAGATTTATCAGTTCCTCATGGATGGGGAATCAATTTTTCAGAGATGAAGAAGGTAGACCAAGGGAAGGCATCAAAGCCAAGAGCTTGCAAGCCCTGAAATGGTTGGCCTCTCACTATGTCATCCTAGGGGGCGATCTGTATAAGAAACGATGTCAGGGACCACTCCTCCTGTGTGTCACCCAAGAAAGGGCCAGAGAGTTAATGACCGAAGTTCACCCAGTCAACGGTGATAAGCTCCGCAGGTATTATGTCGAATAAAAATATAAAAAAATATATATAAAAAAAAAGAGAAAAAAAAAAAAAGAAAAAGAAAAAGAAAAGAAAAAAAATAGTGCAAAAAGAGTAATGCCCGGCTAGGCTAAAAACCCAAAAAGGGCGTTCTAGGCAAAGAGACGGGGTTGCACATAAAAAAAGAAAAAAAATATGTCGTGCAAAAAGAGTAATGCCCGGCTAAGTGAAAACCCCAAAAAGGGCGGTCTAGGCAAAAGACGGGGATGCACATAAAAAAAAAAAAAAAAAAAAAAAAGAGACCAAAAACAAAAAATCCTGATAGTTCACCAGAATGAACTACGAAGACCTGAGCCCCTTAGTCTTTCTTGTAAAAGGGGAACGTAGGCAGCCAGAAATGGTTCGGTCTAAACAATAAATAAGACATCTAAGTTTCCATGAAATATGTGTGTTATATATTCTTAGATAATATCTTTGTTAATTACAAGTTAAAAACTTCTTGATGAGTTCAAGCACGGTCTACTCTTGACTCTGCTAACCTGCTACAAAGATTTAAAACATACAAAAAAGACCTAATAAACTATTGTGTTTGCAAATGGCAATAAGGGAATCCTATGAATAGACCTATCAGTCGTCATTCACTGAGTCTTCCTTGTTCTTCTTCCATTTACCTCGACCCCGTCGAGTGTTCTTCCTCTTCTTCTTAATAATGTCGGTCTCCCTCATCCCAATTTCAGGTATCCTCACTGGAGCCTCCACCAAACCCGTGTCAATAAGTGCCTTCTCAATCCTGGCATGAGATCGTATCTCCTCCCTCTGAGCTCAGTAAGGGGAGTGACTTCCGATAGCCTCTCATATCGAGCCTTCATATCCCTGATAAGGTCACCCGACTGGTTGTGGCGACTAGCCTTAGCCTCAGTCTCCCTCAAAGTCCAGCTCGAGTCACAGTCAACCTCCAATAAAGCCTGACGTCTCTCTCCCAAAATGACCTGAGTCGCCCCCATCTCCTTCTCGTACCAGTCCAAGTAGGCCGTGGTCAGTATGATACTCTTCCTGCTCTTGAGAATAGCCCTGGGAGGAAAAGCAGTGTATGTCCACGCCCTCGAAAAAAATGAGAAGCTGGCTGGATCCCTCATGTCATGAGGTACTACCTCCACGGTACTGATGTCCTTCCAATCATTCAGAGGCTCCTGTAAGATCCCAAATTGCCTGGACACTAAGCAGGGGATGTAGAAAGATGACCAAGAGAGCCCCGAAACCCTCACTATGTAGGACTCCTAAAATGTCCTACGAGTCTGCAGTATCCAATGAGGCACCCACTAGTGAATGTCAGAGGTGGACAACCGAGCCATCATCAGCTCCCAGCTACCCTGGTCCTGTTGCCTAGGTGCACCCCTCCGGGAAATCACCTAAGGGCACTGAATAGGCGAAGCCCCCGGCAAAGCCCCAAGCCTCTCCTGTAACCATAGAGTCAACACCGCAGGGCTCCCAGACCTCATGACATGGTCTCCCCTAGCCATCCTATCGTTTCCATGTAGAGTCTCACCCAAAACCAGCGGGACAATATCCTTCCCAGCCCGGCAATCTCTAACCATGTCCAAAAGGCCACCATGACAGACCCCTACGGATTCGACAGTGAACAGAGATGAGAACACGCAAAGGGTAAAGGCATCCATAGCCACCATGGTCATAGCCATGTCCGGATACCCAAACCTGCCCGGGATATCATAAAGGTCAATCCTGTCAGGGGCAACCATCATCCCCTCGACCTCTTCCAGAGAGATTTGCAGAAAAGATGCCAACTTTACCGCCATCGGCACGTCTCCGGTCAGAGGGATCGAAAAAACTTCAATTTCTAGACCCCCAATCAATGCCCGGAAGTCTTCGAAGGTTGGGATGAGTTCATTGTAAGAAAAACAGTAAACATGTCTCCGGACGTCCCAAAATCTCGCTGCGGCTCTTAAAAGGTCCCAATCGGGCGGGAGATCCTTCAAATGCCGTAAAGATTTGATCTTGAAGGTGGTATCGAATAGCCCCTTGTTAGATTGAAAGTTGTGTCTCATCCAAGATTGAAGATCAGACAGAAAACAATCTCTTTTCCCCTTTTGCAATCTGACGGGTTTCTCCATGGCAAGTGATCAAAGTTGATGATTTTTGGTGAAAAATGTGCTCTGGGATCAGTTGGGACAAGTCTAGGGTGAAAATGAAATGAAAGGCCATCCTTTGATTTTATTTGAAAAAAACCAGTTCAGACAAAACTTCCAGCCGCACGGCTTCATTTGCCCAAAGACCTGGTCGGACGACGTCTTTTGCTTCTGCAGAAAAACAAATCTGCAACAGTTCTTGTTGCTGCCCAAGTGGAATTCTCACCCCACTTTCTCATTGAAACCTGCATAAAAATATGTCCAAATACCATCCATACAATCATATATCATCACAAACCATTTTGGCCCAGTTTTAGCCCCATTTCCAAGCAAAAAAGCTGCCCCGAGGCTCAAGTAATATGCAAAAATATAAAGCATAAATAGGAAAAGCAAATAAAAGAGTAATACATTGTCTTCGCCTCCTTGGCGCCCAAATAAAACAAAAAGTAAACAAATTGTGCATAAATTGTTCATTGTTTGTTTTCTCTCTCTTTCCTAGGTCAACCTAAGGAACCTTAAGCTTCCGACTCCTCGTCATCACTGCTTAGTTCATAGAACTCTCGATCCTTCATCAAATTTTCACAATCACTCATGTCAGAAAGATTGACATTCACATGCTCGAACTCCGCCAGCTGCTCCAGAATGCCCGTGTTAGGTCCCTGTCCTCGAGGCATGGCGCTGGTGGATGAGGTCTAGCATCCTAAGGCCGATGAGGTAGAGGCTGTGCTCCCAACGTGCCTTCTCTTGCGCATGGGCTCCTGCACGTTTGTCCCAGCTCTGGAAGCGCAAGCCAACTTCCTCAGAAGCACACATCCTTACAACCCCTGTTCTGCCGTACCAAGCCATCATAGGAACGAGCAGGAACCTGAGAGAAAAGAGAAGAAAAACTCAGCAAGTCTTGAAAAAAGCTCAAAATCGCAGAAAGCAAAGAAATCCAAAAAAGGGGAAGAGACCCTAGAGGTACTTACAGTGCTGTCAGGGGGCAGAGTATACCAGGGCTCCCTCGTGTCAGGAACAGGCACCATGAACCTCCTTGGTACCCCGTTTACCACATAGGAGAGATGAGCAGGAGGCATAAGCGGATCAGTCGGTTCTGCTTCCCCGTACCCCTGAGTGATGGCCATCTTCACTAACTTCTGCGGCGTCCTCAACCGCTGCTCCACAAAGGTAGCGTATGGGGTAGCAAAGTCAAAATACTCCTCAGCCGCCACACCGGCCTGATACCTCGCTATATCATCCTCTGACTAGTTCCTAGGCTGCAACATAAGTGGTGGAGGATCGTGAGGAGTGATGGCATCCAAAGGAGGGACAAAGCCATGCTGCCTAGAGAAGCGATCCCCCAAGTAAATGACATCACAGGTCAGCCGTGTCAACCAGCTCCTCTACCTGGTCGCCTCCAAGGCATCCCCTAGCAAAACCTCCGGGTACCTCCCCCAAGGATAAAAGTCCACCCCCTCGTGACCATCCCTGTTGATGACTGGTCTCACCATCTTGTAGTCAAAAGTGATCTGAGTCTTCCTGGTGAACTTATCTCTAGCCTCTCCCCTCCAGCGAATCATGGCCGGGAAGATCTCCGGATCACTCTGTTGGTTCCGAGGAAAGAACCCAATCACCTCACAAAACCAGACCTGCATGTTCAAAACAAAAAGGTCATTTCTCTCATAAAATCTCAAGACAGAAAAGTAAAAGAGAGAAAAGAAAGTGAGAATACCTCCAGAGCAAAAGAAAAGCAGTCCATAGAAGCAGCCTTATTTCGGCTGTACAAGTCCAAAGAGAAGTATAGCTCAGCCAATCCGGCCTCACCCCAAGAGACCGCCCCAACTTCATCCAAATTCTCCCAAGAGTCAAGAAGGCAAAGCATTGCCAATGTCCCAAAATTCGCAAAAATGGTGACTGACAGCATCAACCACAAGAAAGCTCTCGCAAGCTGGTGGGCAGTCACCTCATTGGCGGCAAACCCCTGCATACACTCCAGAACTGACACCTCAACATACCTCATCTCCATCCCAAGCCCCTTAGGACGGTGGTCAAATCCTACCAAATCTCTAAACTCCTCTGCGGTGATGTTATCTCTCCTGGTCATAGGCCTCCCAGTGAACTGCAAGCCAGTGATAGTAGTGAAGTCGGCTGGAGTCACCGTAATATCTCCCCAGCTAAGATGAAAGTTGTGAGTGGTGTCCCACCAGAACTTCGAGAGGGCCTGGACTAGCCCCTTACTCTTAGAGGTCACATGAATGCCTCTACTGATAGCATCAATGAAAAGATCAAGGCCGGTCGCCATCACCAGCTGCTTGGGATTCACCCCATCCTTCTCGAAGTTGGGCATCCTAACCCATAACTTCACAGCTACCTCAGAAGGTTCCCTCGACTTGTTCTCCTGTAGGAAAACACAACGAAAATGTGTCAGTCCTTCATCTCATTTCAAAAGCATGCATATATTCAAAATGGCACATATTTTCAAAGAAAAGCATTCATAAGAGATTTCTAGCATCCTTTGCCTAGAAAACGTGTCCTTCATCATTTGAAGCACGTCATCCCGAGCACATTGCTCTACTAAGTACAAATTTCCAATTTTCACGAAAATTCTTTGCGCACAAGCATTAATTTTTCAAAATGGCATGCATGAATTCTTTTCATCATCCAAAATCTTGCTTTCCCGTCCGTGATCAGAAATTGGCCTAGTTCAAGCACATGCAAGGACTCCGTCACATTTTAGACATGATTTTTCTTACTTTATTTTCAAAAAATGGGTCATTCTCATATTTTTCAAATAAATTGCACATGCATGTTCATTTATGTCCTTAGCCTCATAGGTTAATCGTTAAATTCTCAAAGTCATCAACAAAATTCATAGGAAAATCTAAAGATTCCTAAAAAATCGGGTCAAGCCCTAAAACAATCAAAATTCCATCAAAATTGACAAAATCAAGCGAATCAAGAATGCTTACCCCAATAGATTGAGGTTTTGTAGATTTGTGCTCCCCCCTACCGGGATAGAGCTCAGAAGGAGGCATGTTGAAGTCATACTTCCGCTCCGTTCGAACGAGCTCCCTCCTCCTCCTCCTAGCGGCTTCCGATAAGGTCCTTTGTGCTTGCCTAGGCACAATGTTCCCCTCCGGATCCATCCTAAGCCAAGAAAGCAAGAGAATTGAAGAATTTTGAAATTTTCTCTCTCTTCTCTCTCCCTCTTCCTCGGCAGAAACAAGCAGCAATGGCTGTTTGCCCGTTTCAAATTCTGTTTAAATAATCTGGTGAAAATAGATTCAAAGCCGTACGGCTTCTTTTTTCCCCACCTCATGCCGGGCGGCTTCATTCCCTCTAAGCTGGATTTACACTTTTTCCCCTGGACTTTCCACTTAGGCATACAATCCCCGTTATCTCTTAACCAGAGTAACGCTGTTTCCTAAGGATATCCATTATCTCTAAGAAGAATAAACTTTCCTCTCAAGATGCCTCCGTTACTTCCGTTATAACGGAATAACTCTAGGTGACATCCTCCGAATTGTCAAAACTCAAACTTTAGCTACCTCTATCCCATAGATAGTGAAGTATGCATCAGTTTCTCTAAGCTTTAGCTACCTCTATCTCATAGATAGTGAAGTACGCTTAAGTTTTCCAACTTTAGCTACCTCTATCCCATAGATAGTGAAGTATGCTTCAGTTTTTCTAAGCTTTAGCTACCTCTATCTCCTAGATAGTGAAGTACGCTCAAGTTTTTCCAACTTTAGCTACCTTTATCTCATAGATAGTGAAGTACGCTCAAGTTTTCCAACTTTAGCTACCTTTATCTCATAGATAGTGAAGTACCCTCAAGTTTTCCAACTTTAGCTACCTCTATCTCATAGATAGTGAAGTACGCTTAAGTTTCTCCTAACTTTAGCTACCTCTTTCTCATAGATAGTGAAGTACACTTAAGTTTCTCCAAACTTTAGCTACCTCTATCTCCTAGATAGTGAAGTACGCTCAAGTTTTCCAACTTCAGCTACCTCTATCTCCTCGATAGCGACGTAAGCTTTAGTTTTAAATCAGGTGACAAGCTCCATTAATTGTCAATCAGGTGACAACCTCCATTAATTTTCAATCAGGTGACAACCTCCATTAATTTTCAATCATGTGACAACCTCCATTAATTGTCAAACAAGGTGACTCCTCCATTAATCATCAAAACCTCAAGCATCCTAGACATGTTCCTAACTATCTAGTGAAACTTGAACTACGACCAAGGCTTGATTCCTTTGGGATACGTAGGTAGCCTTTCATAAAGGTGTAGCCATCCGACCACAATGGTCACCCTCTTCATTCATCACTCCTCAGTGGTGCATGTGCCTTTCATAAAGGTCCAGCCATCCGACCACCTTGATCACCCTTTTCATTCATTACTCCTCAGTGGTGAAGTAGCCCCTCATAGAGGTCCAGATATCCGACCACATTGGTCACCTCCTTCATCTGGCATATCCCCAGGAGGATCAGCCATTTGACCTCCTAGGTCACTTTCCTTCCATTTCCCTATGCAAGGGACCAGTTTCTCTTCGCCATTCCCCAGTGGATCCCGAACTACGACCTTGCTTGATTCCTCCGAGATACGTAGGTAGCCTACTTTAGGTTCAGCCAATTTGTCAAATATGACACCCCTTTTCCCCGTGGATCTTTTCTGAACTACGATCTGGCTTGATTCCTCCGGGATACATAGGTAGCCTTCCAAAGGTTCAGCCACTCGACCACCTTGGTCACCCAATCCATCTCGGCAGTTCGCCAGATTGGATCCTTTTTTATGGACAACCCCACTCGCCTTGCAAGTGACGTTGCCAAGGGGCTTCTGTAAGTACCCAAATCTGGCTTCCGGTTAAGTTTTCCGGCAATTCCCCAGACTTTCCTAAAGTTCAGGGGCAATTTGGGAACTTTCCCAAACCATTCGAGGGGCGAAGAACTTGTTAGGAATTAAAATTCCACGTAGTCCCTCGCTTGAAAAGAGCTTCTAGAATGCCACCTTGCATGGTTCTAGAAATAGGCTGAGTCACTAATGGATAAGACCGCACGGCTTCATTAGCCAAGGGTTACAGCCGTACGGCTTCATTAGGAAGCACAAAACTGCCTATAAATAGAGGCCTCCTCTACCCATTTTGGAAGACAATTTTTGGCACTGTTACTCTGCCAAAATACAGTCACGAAATTACAGAAAGCTGAAAACTCCCAAAATCACCTCCTTCCTCTCCAAAATCCTTCCAAAGTTGCTCCTTCCTTAGGAAACCATCAAGGGAGATAGAGGAACACCACCATTGGTAACCTCTCCTCCTCTTCTCTTTAAAATATACTTGTTATTCTTGTTATATTGCTCCTTGCCATTTATATTGCTATTTACTTGCTTGATATTTGATTTATTGTTATAAAGACCAAGTCTTTGCTATGTAGATCATAATACCCCCCATTCCCCTATCACATAGGATTCATGGAGGATCCATCCCCAGGATGAACAATAAGACCATAAATGACTTGTTCTAGGGTGGATCTCTCACATGATGATGTGAAAATGTCTTTTTTCATATAAAAATGTCATCTTTTCATTAAAAATGTCATCCCCCTTCCCATAGACCTTGCTTCCAAGGATTGTCCACCTAAATGGTTCTTAAAGGACATAGGAAGGCCATAAAGGTCCTCCCTTTACATTCCTAGTTCTAGCTTACATAATGTTCATTACATATGTTTGCATAAAAATGTCATCTTTACTTTAAAAGTGTTTTCCCCATGTCCCTCATGGTTGGATCACTCTCCAAGGATTGCCTAGTGACCTTCTTAAGGCACAAAAAGGCATAGGATGAGTATAAAAATCCAATATTTATACCCCTCCCCTTTGTCCCTTTGGTACTTGAAGCATCTCTTGGGGTGTAATGGTGTAAAGGTCCTATCTTTACATCATTTCCTCCACATAAAGTGCCATAGCCGGAAATCCCTTTAGAAAAGGATGAACTTGAGCCCCTATATCTCCGATCATCACTTGAGACGAGCACAAATGTCCCTATCAAGCTCAAATCGTCTCAAGATGTAGGATTGATGGGCAAAGGTCCTTCCTTTCTAAAGAGTCTCATTCTTGAACTATAAAAGAGGCGTCCCTATATCGATCACTTGTGACCCAAGGTCTCATAATGATGGTCGTAAGTCCAAGATGAGCACGGGATCAAAGTCCCAAACATATCAAAATCCAAGGAATCCCGAGCGATAACCAAACCATGGTTTATACGTCCGGAAGACAACTTGGCACATTCCCCCCTTTTTATCAAAACACATCCCACACACTAAAGCACAAAGGCAAGCATGAAAGTCGGATCTTGGAAGACTTGCTTCAGCAAGGCTCCTTAGGTGAACGTCGATCCATTCTTTCCAAAGGGTAACTTAACCTTTGGACCCAAATCCTTTTTTTCAAAGTTTTGAGGAAATCAAAATGACCTGGCGACTCCGTTTTTCAATTTAAACCGGATGTCTTCAAATCAATGTGAGGCGGTGACCCCTTACACGAGAAAGCGGTTCAAAACACAAAAAAAGCACCGCGATCTTGGGCACACCACATATTCACAAGAGCGGCTCATTGTGATTAGCCCCAAATTTGGCAGGTCCAAGTCTGTGAAGGTGATGATGTTTCCATAGTGGATGTTGCTGATCATCTGAATTACTTCTTCTAGAGTTGCATCCACGGGGACCATGGTATGGGCCAAACTTTCCTCTAGCTTGAGCTTGTGAGGTTATGAATATGTGAGCAGGGACCACAGGGAAATGTTTGTCTGGGTCTGCTTGAGTTGAGTGAGGAACGGGTCCTCCTTTCCGGAACTTGTTTCTTCGGGCAGACCGGGTTGCGGTTCTGGCTCTGTTGGCTTTTTGGTGGCCTTGGGCGATAGCACATGGATTTGACCAGATCGAGTCAGAACGTTGACGTCAGGCTTGGTCCCCTTTGAACAGGTTGCTTTGAGTTGAGCCATAGTCAGTGGAGGATTTTTTCAAGAACAGGGCCATATGTCCTCTCTCAATTCGTTGACTGTTGATGTCTTCCCGGGGGTTTCAGCAGCTTTCCGTATTATGTCCCAAGATAGTGGTTTAGGTGCCTCTGCAAGGAGGGAGCCTATGGTTTGCCGCAGTTGTTCGAATGTCAGTCTGCAGCAGTGGTTGCTAGGACTGAAGTGTGTCTTGTTGACCCTCCGGGGGAGGCTAGAGAGTTTTGGTTCATGCAAACTGTTTCTCTGATCTCTTCTCAGTATACTGCATTTTTCTCCTTCTTGCTTAGCAGGCTCATGGTGTTCTTGAGTTGAGATAAGCAGTAGTCATGGTTTGCTAACTTTCCTCTACTTTTAGCCCAAATCCGCTCTCTTGTAGTCGAGCCTTCATTGAGAGCTAGCGCTTGCGTTTCTTCCTAGGTGAGAATAGCCAATGCTTCTTTGAACTGTATGCGGCAGTCTAGATAAACTTCCATCGGAGAGAGTTTTCTCTGTTGCTTTAACTGAGTGGCGGGTATGTCGGAAGGTGAGTACACGGCTTCCCGGACATCTGCCCATGTGACTGGCTTTTGTCCCAGTTGATCGTTTCTGTAAACGAATGTTGTAGTCTGTGGAATCTCCCTTAGTAGTTATTGGAGATGTATTTCCATCTTTCTCTTCTTTTTTAATAGACCTTCCTCCTTCAGTTGACCTTTTATCTTGAGAATGGAAATGATCCATTCCCATCCTCCCAAGACCCTTGGAATTCCGGTTTTGTTGACTTCATGATTGGCTTGGAAGAGAATAACTTCATCGTCTTCGTCGTCGCTTTCACAAAGGGCTTGCTTCTCTCGGGGAGATAAGCGCTTGTATTCCTCATGCTGCTGGACTAGGTATTCCTTGTGTTGTGCCATTCCATCTCCTAGGTCGTTTGGACCGTTGACCGCCCTCCCTTGCCAAAGGGGGTTTGTTGAGAAGTTAAGGTAATCTAGGAAGTTGCCGTGGGCAAAACCTTTGAGGTCCAAATCTCCAAATGGCGAAAACACTTGGATTATATTGACGAAGGAAGTCGTGCTCGGACATTCCATGCGACCTTCTTTGATCTCAGTCACCAAGAAGTCTGCCTATATCTGTTTGATCAAGCATACGGGCGTATTGAATTCTGCGATGCTGATGGTCTCGTGATCTCGTTCGAGAGCCAAATCAATCAGTGCTAGGAGCTTGCTGGCAGGATGTCTGGATCCGTGGACGTGACGGCTGGGAATAGGGTTGAACTTGAGCATGTTGATGCTGAGGTGATCGTTCCTTTCTTCGGAAGCTTGATCTATCTTGCTGGGAGCACTTTCGTAGATGTTCTCAGGGTGGCTGCTGGAGGCATTCCTGAGGCTGATCTGACTTGTAGCAAGGTGAGGAGCTTTGTCTCCTTTATCGTGCCTTCGGCTTTGGCAGCGCTCTTGGCTGTGAGTTTGACTAACGGCATGGGCCGGTCGCCACTGGGGATGATAACTGGAAATGATGATGAGCCTTGAGCTCTTTTGGCAAGGACCTCATTTACAATGATTAGGCAATCTTCGAGGGTAAATTTCCCATCGCAGAATATGACAATAAGGATTGGATCCTTGGTCTCGTCGGGATATCTGGAGAAGATGATGTTGACGAAGTCTTCATCGGTTACATGATTAGAAGGATTCTTTGTCATGTCCACCATTTGCTTATATTCGCCGAATAACTGTCTGTACTGGACATTAAGTTTGACGATTTCCATGGTATTTAAGCCTTCATCGTAGGTGACCTCATCGGAACTGGTGTCATCCCCATAACTGAGCATGTGTATGTAAGGATCTTACTGTGGATCTACCGCGTCTTCTACTCCGGAGAGTTCTGATTCGTTGCCTCCTGAGGGTTCAACCCAGATCAAAGGACCTCTCATGCCCTATTGCGAAGCTGGTACTGCTAGGAAAACTTCATGTCATCTGCTTGAGCAGAGGGGCTCGGTGGGAAATTCCGTGTGTAAAACATCACAGACGACTGCCATGCATTCTTCATGAGTGTGTCGGTGTCTGTTGACCTTTATTTTGAAAATTTCTTCGTCTGGTGTGGCCAGAGAGTTTGCTCGAAGGATGCTGACGAACTTTCGATCAGAGATGGGGGGTTTGTGTCCCTGTATCATTGTAGTGTCCAAGGTTTCTTTCCATTTTGGATCCAGGTCTCAGAAATGGCAATTGAACTTGATGAATCTGACTGCCTCAGGATCTTCCTACTCGAGGGCATTGACGTAGTTAGTACCTCCGGACTCTGAGGGATTCTGATGAGATTTGCCCTGGTTGTCCTTTTGTCGGTTTGCAGGAGTTAGCACAGGTGCACTGCTGCGGGCATGCTTAGTTGGCATTTCGGCTTAGTTGCCTATGAGGAAATTGTCTCCTCTGATGACCTCGAGATCTCCTTGGCGGTTTATGAACTTGACACACTGATGGAAAGTGGAGCTATGGCCTTCATGTGGTGTAGCCATGGGCGTCAGCAGAGCTGTAAATTTGAATGGAATGTCCATCACGTGGAACTTTACTAGCACCATTGGGGTTTCGAACCAGAGTTCCAGAGTTCCAGAGTCGTCGTTCCCAGGATGGGACGAGATGTGCTTTTGTATGCTTTGATAGTTCGGGAAGATGGAGTCATATGGCCTTCATCGATGCGTAAGGCTCGCATCATGCTGAGGGGAAGGACATTGACTGCTGATCCGTTGTCTACCAGGACTCCAGGGAGGGAGATAGTGTTGAGCCGAACAGTGATGTGCAGAGCTTCGTTGTGTTCTGTAACCCCTTTCGGTAGGTCTTCATCACAGAAGGTGAGCATGCTGCCGTACAGTCTGGAATCATAGATCTAATCTCTTTCTGGAGAGGGAGAGTCATCGAGCCATCCATTTCCTGTCTTCCTCTTGAGAGACAAAGGTTTTGGTGGTGCCTCGATATTGCACTGGGGTTGCTTGTGGCGGTGGCCACCCTTGGTCAGCACGTTGATTGAGTGCGAGTGCCAAGTTGGCTTTGGCTTTCCTTTGTCGGCCCGTGCTCTGAAGTTGGGCAAGTTGAACCTTGGCTGATCCTGCAGGGGATTAGGCATCTGGCTGGCAGTAAGGTTGCTGAGATTTTAGATCTTCTTGTGCCCTGAGGCCTGAGCTTTGGTGTCAGCAAGATATTTCGACTTTCCCACCCCCGTCTATTCTGAAGCTGTGCTGCTTGAAGGAAGGGAAGACTTGCTGGGGTAGAGCACATAGTAGTCGAACTTCTCGGATGGCTCTCCGAGTGTACCCACGCTGGTGTCTCCGGCTTCGTATCTTTCTTTCAATTTCTGCTGAGAAGACTGTTTCTTCTTCTTTCTGGGAGAATCACCACTAATCATGTCCTGGAACTCATATTCAAGGCACTCTGAGCAGTCACATACATCGTACCAGATGTGGACGTCTGATGAGGACTTGGCTGGAAGAGGCGGAGGAACTGGCTCTGCGATAATCTTCTTGGGCACCCACTCGATGGAGTTTACACTGCTGTTGTTCGGAAAAGGGTTTTCGACTATTTTAGGTCCACGGGGACGCTCCAAGTTTCTTTCTTTTATCAGATTCTGGATCTCATATCGTAACCCTAAGCAGTTGTTAATTGTGTGCCCATGGTTTTGGTGGAAGGTGCAGTACTTGCTTTTGTCGGCATTGGCTGTAGGATTCTTCGGTTTGTAGTTTTCAACAGGCTTGAGGAGGCCTTCTTTGACTAGTCCTTCCAGCATTTTACTTAGAGGCATATCCATCTTGTCGAAGCGTATGGAAGGTTACTTCTTGGGGGAGTCTTTGCTTTGCAGGGCTAGGTTTCTGTTGCTTGACTTCTGTCCCTGATGGATGTAGTTTAAAGACGTATATTTCCCTTTGCCGGGGGTCGGTGTAGGATTGAATGCAGTTGTTGATCTGTATCTGTAAGACGAAATTGTAGCCAGCTTTTCATTGAGGTCCTTCTCGAACTGTGAGCCCGCATTGACCATGGCTTGGAGATCCGGGAAGAAATGATGGCTGATGAGTGTTCTGATGGATGGCCTCAAGCAGGACTTGAAGATCCGCATCTGTTCGTCTTTGGAGAGTGGCTCCATGATTTCGGAGAGTTTCCAGCTCCACCTTTTGTAGAATTCTCCAACACTTTCGTCTGCTTTCTGCTCGGTGGTGATTAAGTCTTCATGAATTGTCTCCCATTCTAGGTTGGATCGGTACCGCTCAAGGAAGATGTTGCTGATCTGATCCCAGGTATGGCGATCTGCAGGCTTGACCCTTAGGAACCACCGTAATGCTGAACTCTTGAGAGTGTGCTGGAAATGGTCGGCCATTTGCTAGAGGGTTGCTCCTTTTGCTCTCATGTCGAGAACGTAGGTGTCAACATGTGTCTGTGGGCATTCGGTCTCGTCGACTCTGTCCATTTCTGGCATTCTGAACTTGGCAGGGAGAGGAATGACCATTCCCGGATCTGTAGATCTGAGTGTTTATTTCTTTAAGTTGTCCATGCTGGCTTTCAAGTCCTTCATTTGCTCGATCATCCAGGCCAGGGTTAGGTCTAGTGGTGGACTTTGAGGCTCGGTGCCTGGGGCTGCTATTAGAGAAGCAGTAATTGAAGGGGGGAGGCTTGATATATGTGGATATATGGGGACCTTTTCTGGGTTGTATTGAGGTTTCATCCCGGTGTTTTGAGGTTCGTGTAAAGGCAACGGGTTGAACCCAGGAGGATACTGAATGATATTGGAATCTGTTTGAGATGGTCCAGCGTTGCGCATGTTGTATTGAGTGATGGGGGTAGAACCAGCTTGGCCGTATATGATGGGGGTGCCTTGAGAGGTGGCAATATGAAGCCTCGGTCGGCTGTTTCCTTGTTTTGAAGGATTCTCATAGTTTGACGGGGGAGGAACCTGGTTTATGAGGAGCTGATCGAGGAGGATCGTTGTCCTCAATTAGAACGAAAGTACCCCGTTCAATCAGAAGTTGTACCATAAAGTTCTGTTGATCCTCTTTCTGTTTCTTGTGAACCTCACAGGCCCGAATGGCCTCTTCCAGTGTCATATCTGTTACCGGTGGCGGGGTTCCGTTCCCATCACGATTTCTCTGTGAGTGTGACATGTCGGAGAGTCTGGCTGTAGCAACTGAGGGAACCGAAGAACTGTCTAATGCGGCCGTAACTGTAATTCTGGCAAGGCGCTGACCCGGAATTCTCAACCACTCTCTATTCGCTACATGGAACGAAAGGTAGGGCTTAGGTTTCGGAATGGGTATTTGGCTCAGGGCTTGTACAACGTGTATTTACGACTTAAGTTTACTTAAAATGCATTTTCTTAGAGTCCTATTTGGTTGGAAAAGATTGCTCTTCTTTTTCGCAACTAACCTAGGGCTTAAATCAGTGGATCCCGGCACTACGTTTATAAGCCCCTCGTTTTTCACCTATAAATCGTCTTCTCGGGATGGACAATCCCGAGAGAGGGTTTATAAGGCAAGCGAGTTCCACCGGCAAAGGAAAAAGTGAACTTAAGGCTAGCTGGTCATGTAAACTTTCAACGTATGTGACATACGGGTCACGGTCGAAGTTAACATCCTCAAGTTAAGGCAGAAATCGTGTCGAAATTTCGGCATGACCTCTCTTGACTCGCTTGTGCGAGGGGCCTTAGCTTTTGGCGTTGGCCAAGTTGTGGCTGGCATGGTGCATACGTTGAGGGTTTGATGACACAGCGTCACATTGAACCTTCGGGTATGTTTTTAGCGCGGTTCTGCGACAAGGTCAAGGCCGAAAAGCTAAGACTTTGGGTCGAGAAAGACCTTTCATCTCAACTTTTAAGCTTGACTTGTGAGGGAGATCAGTGTAAAAGCATACACTTAGGATTTATGACACGAACTAAGCCAAAAACCAACCAAGGTCTTGGACGAAGTGTGACACAAAGAGTGCATGGATTACATGGGCTAGGATGGGCTGTTTGGGATGACCCCGTGCGCGCTCGAAGGGAGTAGGAAGGCCAATCAAGCTGCAGCTAAACGGTCACCCCGGGTTGAGGGTTCTAGTGTGCAGTGTACCGAGGCAGCAAGTGCACGTAGCGTGCGGTGTACCGAGGCAGCAGTGCAAGTAGTGTGTGGTCACTAAATTCTTTTCTGAGTCAAATAGTGATTTTCAGAATGAGTCTTAAAGAATTTATGCGCAGTTCAGAATATGGCAAGAAAAACAATTATGAACGGAATATGCACGAACATGTTATGATTTTGAAAGAGATGAAAATGTGACATCTTTTTTTTCGAAAACAGTCCAATGTTTTGAATACACACACGCATACAAAAACGAGGAAGGGTAAACGAAAGTTTGACCCACATAATGTTTTTAAAACGAAGGAGTTTTGAAAAAACATGTTCGATCCCCAGCGGAGTCGCCAACTAAAATTACCCGGATCGAGCGCAGAACGCGGCGAGTGGCTTTCGCACTTGGGACCTCGCTGAAAAGAGAGGGAGTCGCCACGCCGTTTTGTATTACGAGCCTAAACTTTGAAAAAGGCTGGTTTGAAAAAGGAGGTCATTTTGATTTGTAGCCAAAACTTAGGAAAATGCTTTGAAAAAGAGGTCGTTTTGATTGGTAGCCAAAACTTGGGAAAAGGCTTTGAAAAGGAGGTCATTTTGATTGGTAGCCAAAACTTAGGAAAAGGCTTTGAAAAGGAGGTTGTTTTGATTGGTAGCCAAAACTTTGGAAAAGGCTTTTTTTTTAACAAAGATTGTTAGGTTCGGAGGTCACATTACGTTACGGGAAGAGTATATTGAGATCACCCGAAACACCTCGTATGACGAGTCTTTCTACCTTTCTCAAAAAGTATGCATGTGTGTGTGTTCTTGTTGCTTTTGAAAATGAGCTTGAATGACAAGCTTTAATCTTGGTTTGAATGTCAAACGTTGATATTGGTAAAAGAGCATTTGAATAACAAATGTCGGTTTTGAGTTTGAAAAGGAGTTCGAATGACGAACTGGAATCTTTAGTTTGAATGACAAACGTTGATTTTGGTAAAAGAGCGTTTGAGTGACAAATGTCGATTTTGAGCTTGAAATGAGCGTTTGAATGACAAACGTCGATTTTGAGTCGGAAATGAGCATTTGAATGACAAACGTCGATTTTGAGGGAGTTTAAAAAGGAGCTCGAATGACGACTTCGGTTTTGAACGGGCATTATGATGTTACCAATTTTTATGAAAATGGTGGTAAATTTGATGCGATCAATGAGTCATTTTGTGACTCGGACATTTGTAAGTAAATACTATCAACAAACCAAACGGCTTGGACTTGTAAATGATAGTATTAAAATGCGTTATCAACGGATCGAACGATCCGGACAGTAAAAATGCGATCAACGAACCAAACGGCTCGGAAGTGTAAAGATACGTAAAGTAAATAGATATCAACGGATCAAACGATCCTGACTTGTAAATGACGATCACGAACCAAACGGTTCGGACGGTAAAAGTGCGAATCAACGGATCGAACGATCCGGACTGTAAATGACAGAAAAGTAAACAACGGAACTTGAACGCCGTTTTAACCCGAAATTACTTCTCTTACGGGAGAGAAGATGATTAGGGACTAAAAAGTATCAAGTCCCGTAGACGGCGTTACATCTACATTTTGAGAACTTCGACCGGATCGAAAGTAGCGTATGATGCATAAATCGAGACAAAACGGAGTTTAGAGAGTGAGAGTTACCAATGGCTAGGTGTTGACTCTTTGGCTCGGGAGGACATATACGGGATACGATTTGGTGTTTGGAAGGTGTTTCAGAAGTGTTTGGTCGGAAAATGTGGTGTTCACGCAATCGAGGAATTTTCGGGGCTCGGGAGGGTGTTTGGTTGGTTGGAACCGTGGGGTTTTGACAAGGATTAATATTTTTTCATCTCTTTTACTGAAGAGGAGGGGCTGTATTTATAGGGGTGAAAACGGAGTTTAGAGAGTGAAAACAACCTAGGGTGTTTGAGGGACTTTTGAGGTATTTTGGAAATTGCTAGGACTGGCTGAGGATTGCTGAGACTGGCGATATATCCGGAAGAACAGGCCGGCCGGCCAGTTCTTCAATTTTAGGGGTATTTTGGACTTTTTACCCTTGAATTTAATTGATGGAGATGGGGGAGGTTGTGCATGTGTGCCACGTGTCTAGCTTAGTCGCTAAGATTGGGTTTTTGCTCCGTTAATCCCGGTTTTGACTGTTTTCTAAATAACTGTTCGAGAAAATGTCCGAAACAGTCCCGGAAAGTCCCGAAAATTGCGTATTTCGAGGAAAGTGGTACTTTTACGTGTGATAACGTATGTTGAGTACACTTTGGAATTTGGATGCATGGGGCAGTCCTGGGAAGTCTCGTTGACTCGGAAAGGAGGAGTTAACGGATTCCGGCTAACTTGGAAAGGGCCAGTTAAAGGATTCCGGTTAACTTGGAAAGGGCCAGCTAACAGATTGTAACGATCCGGATTTGGGTACTTACAATAGTTTATAAGCAAAACACGTGAAATTTACTCTCACGCCGAAGGGTCTTAGCCAGTGACCATCCCAACTAGTCGTGTGTTCATTGGTTTCAGGTCAATGCTAGGAGATCAACCTAATTGCTGGACTAAGGATGATCAACACGTTCCTTGCAGCATCAGTTTTGTCCATTGCCGGGAACGAAGCATATTTGACTTCGAAACTCTACTCAAACCATAGCAATATCTGATGGGCACACCGCTACCCCCTCCACCGAACACGAACTCGAAAATGCCGATAGAAACATGGACGTCAGTGCCGGAAATCGTAACACTAGTTTGCTTCCTCCCCCACCGGGTTGCCCAGCTAGAAGAGCCACCCGCTCCAATAGCGTTGCTGATGGCATGGGCTTGCAGGATAATAGAAGGCAAAAAAGACCTATGTCCAAGCAAGAAGAAGACCAGCACTCTAAGCGATTCCAAACGGGTCGAACAGTTGCAAGTGACAATGCAGGTCCCTCGACTACTCACCCCAGTATGAAGGATTTTTTGTTGGAGCGGGCTAGATTGCTCCAAAGTTCGTTAAAGGTTCATGAGGAGTTGCTCGTCATGCCAGAATCTCCTAAAGATGATAGAAAATCACATTGACCTGCTCTTTCAGTCACCTCCCACAGACGAACTAACAGAGGTACTAGACAGAATGGAGGTCCCAGACCGTCTGCTGAGCAATCGAGGATCGAGATGCCGCCTCTCTCCCATATCTCCTTTGACCCCACAATCGACCTGAGAGATAGGCTAAATCAGCAGAGGGAGCAAGAGGCTGACTCAGCTCAGAGGAGGAGGCTCGCAGCTGATAGGGCTCGACATAGGTCGCCCTCGAGAGGAGAAAGGTCGCTGTCCCGTCGGGAAAGGAGAGAGGTGACACCCCCACGGAATGACAGGCAGCGAGTCATCTCTAGAAGAGAGCCTCATATGGAGGAAAGACAGAAATCCAACACTGTCTCACATCAAAGGAGTGACTTGGATGCTAGGGAACTCCTAGATCTGAAAAAGGAGGTTAGACAGCATGGAGGCTGACAGAAAAGAGAATGATGGGAAGGTCGAACGAAACTACAGTACTCTTCGACCGTTGGCCCAGGAGTTGCTCGATAGAAGTCCTCCTACTGGTTTCAAGCTACCCTCGTTGGACAAATATTTAGGCATAACCAATTCCTTAAACCACATTAAACATTTTGAAGCCACGACGTGTTTGGTCTCCTCCGGGGATGACGTGTTATGCAAAGCGTTGACCAACACCTACTGGTGCATCGCTGACTTAGTTTGGTGGTTTGACCGCTAGTTGTATAACCTCGTGGGAGTACATGAGGAAGAAGTTTCTATATTGATTCTCTACGGTTGGGGCCCGTAAGAAGACAATCACTGACCTGAAAAACCTAACTCAAGGGAATATAGAAAGCACCATGAGTTACTTCACAAGGTTTAAAGAGTTGGTCGACCAAATTGAAAAGGACGTGACAGATAGGGAGGTCATCAATTATTTTCGAAACGGAGTGTCCTCTCCCGACCTGGACTACGAGCTCCAAGTTAGGAGGGTGACTACGAGGAAAGAGTTGTTTGAAAGGGCCTATGATGTGGCTATAGCTGAAGAGAGAAAGGAGAAGAAGAAAGACAGGGGCTCGAAACATTCAGAAGCTGAAGAGTCTAACAAAGGGGGTCAGGCCAAGCACAACGACAACAACAACAAGGGGAAGAATAGAACGAGGGGCGACTGAGAGAGTCCCTGAAAGTTTTACCCCTTTAACTGTGAGTCGGACTGAGATTATGAATACAGTCGACCTGGGCCCAATTTCTCTGATAAATCCCCAAAACAAATTCAGAAGGGACAACGGCAGATATTGTGAGTTCCATAAGGATACTGGGCATACTACTGAGGATTACATGAGTCTGAAACGGATCATCCAGAAGTGGGTTAATAGTGGAAGGCTGGATAGGTTTATGAAAGGAGCCCGACTTACTGGGGTGAGCGAGCTGGAGGTGCAGTACCTGAACCAAGGCAGCCAAGGTTGAATTTGGGAGTGGTTTCTGAAGAAACAAACAACACCGCCCTGAAACACAAGATTTTTCAGCTCAATAAGTCTCCCTATGTGCCTCCAAGGAGCTGTGTCCCAGATGAGATTATCAGCTTCCACCTCTATAAGCTGGCTACTAGCCTTACCGCTAGAGAGCAAATCTTGGAGATCCCAGGGCTAATTGATGACTGCACGTCGAGCAGGATATTGGTAGATACGGGGGCCTGCAAAGACATCCTCTACTATAAAACTTTCTTAAGTATGGGGCTAACAGATGCTAGACTGTCGCCTTACACATGTCGACTAGAGGGATTCACCAATCATAGGGTGGATGCCAAGGGGCAGATCGAGCTGGAAGTAGACATCGGACAGCATCCGTTGAGGACAGTGGCAAAGGTAACTTTTTTATTCATTGACGTAGTAAGTGACTATCATGCTATTCTTGGTATCCCTGGGCAGGTCGCTCTTGGAATGGTCCCATCAATCCCCTATCAGAGGGTCAAGTTCCCTACTATGTCAAAAGTGGGATGCGTTCTTAGCAATGCCAGAGCATACTTAGATCACGTCCTAAAATACAAAAAGAAGAGAGAGCTAGATATTGATACTCCGGAAGCGAGCTGGAAGCTCTCCAAATCGGTCACCACAGCCTCAAGACTATCTACAATCACATGTGTAGAAGAGGCAACCTATCCCTTACATGACCATGTCATGACTGAGCCAACAAGTCCCTCTCAAAATACTATGGTTGAAACAAATACATTTATGGTCGATCAAGTCACCATAGGCGACCTAAGCCTCCAGATCAACCACAACTCGGGGGGCCACCAGTGGGGAGATTGCAGCTGAGTTGGATGATATGATCGTCAAAGAAGCTCCACACTTGGAGGCTGAAGAGAGAAGAAGGGTGAGTGAGATCATTGTTGAAACCCTACAATTCAGAGATGGTCCGGAGCTAGAGCCAGATGACGAGCTAGAAGAAATAGCTACAAATCCTTCCTACCCCGAGCAACTCATCAGAATAGGCAGGCAGTTGTTACCGGAAGAACGTGCATAAATAGTCAA
Organism: Adenophora triphylla var. japonica; assembly: GCA_022495995.1. NCBI lineage: Eukaryota > Viridiplantae > Streptophyta > Magnoliopsida > Asterales > Campanulaceae > Adenophora > Adenophora triphylla. The sequence goes on along the minus strand of JAFEMH010005571.1, from coordinate 62,645 downwards.
GCTGTTGAAAGAAAGCACGGACGTCTTTTCCTGGCGAGTAGAGGACATGAGGGGGATAAAGGAAGAGGTCGTTGTGCATCATTTTGGTGTCAACCCACCATCAAATTCAAAGAGAAGAAGCTGTGGATTTTTGCTCGGGACAAAGAAGAGGCCATCAAGCTAGAGGTAAACAAACTTCTTAGTGCATGTATCATCAAGGAGGCATCCTATACCACATGGCAAGCAAATGTGGTGATGGTAAAGAAGGAAAATGGCAAGTGGAGGATGTGCGTCGACTTCACTGACTTAAATGTAGCTTGCCCCAAAGATAGCTATCCTCTACCAAGGATTGACAAGTTGGTCGACTCTATAGCTAGACATGCCACATTAAGTTTCCTTAATGCCTACTAAGGTTACCACCAGATCATGATGCATGAGGATGACATAGAAAAAATGGCATTCCAAGCTGCTGGAGGTACATATTGTTACGTCATGATGCCCTTTGGGCTGAAGAACGCTGGGGCGACCTATAAGAGGATGGTCAACAAGGTCTTTGCAAATCAGATTGGCCGAAGCATGGAGGCCTACATCGACGATATGGTCATAAAAACAAAGGCCGAACGTCATGTGGTCGACCTAATGGAAATGTTCGCCAATCTGCGAGCAAACGACATGAAGTTGAATCCTAGAAAGTGCGTGTTTGGAGTGGAAGATGGCACATTCTTGGGATTCATGGTGTCAAAGAGGGGCATTGAAGCTAACCCAGAAAAAAATAAAAGCTTTAGTTGAGATGCAGGAGCCAACCTGAATTAAGGAGGTACAGCGACTAAACGGTATAGTAGCAGCTCTAGGTCGCTTTATAGCAAAGTCAACAGAGAGGTCTCTCCCCTTCTTCAAAACATTGAGGTGTACGAAAGTTTTGAATGGACAACCGAATGTTCATCGTCGTTCCAACAACTCAAAAAGTACCTAGCCTCTCCACCTTTTCTGAGTAGCCTAATCATGGGAGAAAGCTTGTTTTTATATCTGTCTGCCTAGGATTGAGTTGTGGCTGCAGTGTTGGCCAGAGAGGAAGGCGGAGTTTAGATGCCCATTTATTATGTGGATAAGGCGTTGTCCAACATCGAAGGAAGGTACTTCAATGCTGAAAAGGTGGCCTATGCCTTAATAATAGCAGCCAGAAAGATACGAGCTTATTTCTCAGCTCACCCTATTATCGTGCTGACAAATGCACCTCTGAGGAAGATTTTGCACAAGCCGGAGAGTTCAGGCCGCCTACTCAACTGGTCGATAGAACTAACAGAGTTTGACATAGAGTACAGGCCTCGAAAGGCATTAAAAGCTCAATCTTTAGCAGACTTCTTGGTCGAGCTTACGTTCACCAAGGAAGAAAGCAAAGAAAGCACCCCAAAGGAAAGTGTGAAGGGGAAGGAACAGTCGAGCCAACATGTAATAAGTTGGCCGGCGATTGCTGGAAGGTCTATTCTGATGGGTCTGCAACCAAGAATGTGAGTGGAGCAGGAATCGTTTTGATCGAGCCTGAGAGGGGTAAAATCTTTGAAGAGGCTTTGAGGTTCAAGTTTAAGGCTTCCAACAACCAGGCCGAGTATGAGGCCTTGATCGCTACTATTGAATATGCCAAGTGCTTTGGGGCAACCAAAGTCAATGCCTATTGTGACTCTCAGCTGATCATGAACCAAGTCAGGGGGGAATACGAAGTACTCAATCCCATCCTAGTCAAATACTGCAACCTACTGAAAAGGTTGGTCCAGGACATGGAGTTTTGGGAGATTCAAATAGTAGATCGTGAAGATAACGAGTTGGCCGACCTACTCTCCAAGTTGGCCACATCAGAAGAGCAGCATGGAGAGCCAATCTCCTACTTAGAGCATCCATCATACGAAAGAGTGCAGGTTCTATGCTCAGTTGACAGCTCTAAGTGTTGGATCGCGAGCTACCTACTAACAAATAGGCAGCTAGAGCAATCAAGAAAAAGTCCCCAAGGTTTGACATACACGGAGATGCACTATTTAGAAGGTCATTCGTAAAGCCATTACTGAAGTGTGTTCATCCCATGGAAGTCACTCAGCTTTTGCACGAAGTTCATTGTGGGGTATGTGGTGGACACCCGGGGGCCAGGACTTTGGCGGACAAACTACTCACTTTGGGTTATTATTGGCCTCACTTAAGAGAAGACGCTCAAGAATTTGTTCAGAAATGTGATAAGTGCCAGAAGTATGCCAACCTACCAAGACTGCCTGCAGCCGATCAAACTCCAGTAGTCGCTGCTCGACCATTCAATAAGTGGGGGGGTTTATTTGATTGGGCCTTCCCACCCACCTGTGGAAACTATAAGTACGTGATCGTAGCCATTGACTACTTCACCAAGTAGATCGAAGCCAAGCCTCTAGCCAAGATTACTGATGAAAATGCCATCAATTTTATCCACAACTACATCTGGTGTCATTTTGGATTACCTCATATAATCATGTCGGATAACGAGCTACAGTTCTCAATTGGATTTGAAACAGAAATGAACAGATTGGGAGTCAAAAATTGGAAGTCGTCAGTCGCCTATCCTCAAGGAAATGGGCAAGCAGAAGCGGCGAACAATCTTGTCCTATCAACACTAAAGACGGGCTTAGTGGGTCGAGCTGGCAGATGGTTGGACGTACTTCCCTTTGCCCTTTGGGCAGTCGGCACAACCACCCGGGGGCCTACAGGAGAAACCCCATTAGCTCTTACTTTTGGGTCGGAGGCCATGTCACCTGCCGAGCTATGAGTTCCTACAGCTAGAGTGGTTTTCATTAATCATGATCAGAACACTTCCAACATATTGATCGACCTGGACTTGCTTGAAGAGAAACGAACAACTGCCCAACTCTGAATGGTGAATTGCAAACAGAAAACCAAGGGCTACCACGACAAGAAGGTCAAGAAGAGGTCGTTCAAAGTGGGGGACTATGTTCTACGGAAAATCGAGGTGACTGGTAGAAAGGCAGAACATAACAAGTTATCTCCAAACTGGGAAGGTCCTTACATCGTCACTCGAGTTATCAAGGAAAGGACCTACATGATTGGCCATCTAGGGGGTGACGAGCTGAAACATCCATGGCATGCTAGCCATCTAGTTAGATATTACTTTTAGATTCAACATTCAGTATTCTATGTAATCGATCTACTTCTTCAATAAAATGGAATGTTCTATCCACAAGTTGTATTATTCTTACGCTTTATTCAACTCAGATATGACTCTTAGTCGATCTCGACATAGTAAACAGATTCAACTGAAGTCCTAAGTCGACCTCGTTCTTAAACAAGTCCGGCTGAAGACTTAGGTCAATCTCGTTCTTTTAACAGATTCGACTAATGTCCTAAGTCGACCTCGTTCTTAAACAGGCCCGACTGAAGACTTAAGTCAATCTCATTCTTTAAATAGATTCGACTGAAGTCCTAAGTCAACCTCGTTCTTAAACAGGTCTGACTGAAGACTTAAATCAATGTCGTTCTTTAAACAGATTCGACTGAAGTCCTAAGTTGACCTCGTTCTTAAACAGGTCTGACTGAAGACTTAAATCAATCTCGTTCTTTAAACAAGCTCGACTAAAACTTTGGTCAGCTTCGTTGAGTAGCCAACTATTCTAACCAAGACTTTGGCCGATCTTCTACTTAATCTAGTTCGACATACAAATGCAAGTATCTATCAAGGCAAAATGGTTCAGAAAAGTCAACTAAATTAATGAACAAGTCCCCCTAAGTAGGCCAGAACTTGTGCGAATAAAATTACGAGTTAACCGCCTCCCAAACTGGGCTAAGGCAGACGATTACAAGAAATGAAAAATTGTTATAGTGCTTGTTTGATTACAAAGATGAATCCAAAAATGAAGAATCAGCTAGCTTGGTCATCATCGACTGGATCTTGCTGCTGATGTCCTTGCTTATCTGCTTGCTTGAACACCTGATCCTGTGTAATCTCATCTTCTTCCTCTTCCATTTAATTAGCTTCCTCGAGTTCCTGGAGGATCATTTTGAAGTTCACTGGCTTGATGGGAGAGGCAACCCACGGTTCTGCACCATCCATATTATCCTGCAGAGCTATCACAGCTAAGTCATTATCATTGTAAGGGATAAGGGGGTGGCCAGCCCGGGGAGCCATGCAGTACTGCTCCTCAGAGGCCCACTTAGTCAGCTACTCAATGGATAGATCGATAGAAGGATCCACAATAGCCCGCTGGGCCATATGTTGACGACCGACAGCGTAGAAAGCCTTGGCTCGGCTAAAAATAACGTCATAGCACTCGTCGCTCCTCTTGAAAGCTTCCACGGCAGCTATCGCCATGGCCTGGGCCTCCTCCTCCCACTTTGCTCGAGCTGCTTTATGGTCCTCACACATTTGAATCATCCGTTCATTACGATCTTGGGACATCTTGGGCAGCTCCCCATTTTTGCTCTCCAGCAGGTTTTTCTCTAGTTTGGCAGCTACAGCCTCTCCCACTACTAGAAACAGGCCTTTTATCGACGGAAATTTTCGTCGGTAATTCCACATTTCCGTCGGTAAATGGATATTACCGACGAAATTCGTCCGTCGGGTTCCGTCGGAAATAATTGGTTGGAAATACCGACGGACTAATTCCGCCGGAAATACCGGCGGATTGTCCGCCGGAAAATACGAAAATTCCGCCAGGAACCGTCAGTCGGAAATGAGTAACGCCGGCCGGTTAACCGGAGCAATACGGAGGTTACCGATGGAAATCTCCGTCGATAAATATTAAAAAAAAAAAAAAAAAAAACCCATTACCGACGGTTATAACCGTCGGAAACGAAAAAATTTACCGTCGGAAATCTAAACCATAAACCGACGGATATGTCCGTCGGTAATGAGTTTTATTTTTTTAATTTTTATTATTTTCCGACGGATATTTCCGCCGGAAATTAGTATTTTTTTTTTTATTAATTTACCGACGGAAATTTCCGTCGGTAATCTGGCCAGATTTTTTTTAAAAAATTCTGTTTTATTATTAAACCACCTGTAAAAGGCTGTAAACCCGTTCAAACAACCCGTTTTAAACAAATACAATTACAAACTACAAACACACACAAACAACTCCGTTTCGCTTGTACATCAAATAAAATACATATGTTTGTCCAAATCAAGCGACAGGGAAGGGGAAGGGGAAGGGGAAAGGGGAAAGGGGAAAGGGGAAACGACCGGGGAAAGGGGGAAAGGGAAAGGGGAAAGGGGAAAGGGGGAAAGGGGAAAAGGGAAGGGGAAACGGCCGGGGAAAAGCCAGGGAAAAGGGGAAAGGGAAAGAGAAACTACATATGTTTGTTTGTTTGTTTAATTACATGTCAATGAAAAATCATGTTTAACAACCACGAGCGCTGCCGCTACCGCTACCACCACCATGCATGTATAAACCTATTAAGATATTAATTAAAAAACAATATATCAATATATATACAAATAAAAAGACAATAATAAAATGTAAACATTATATATATGACATTTATAATTAAATAATACTTACGGCCCTTTGGGAGAGATAGATATTTCCATTTTTCCTTCCTCATTAATAATTGCGTCCAAATTAACCCGCCCGGATGGTTCACTACGTCCAGAACCAGAAGTAGATCCCCTCCCTCTCGTCCTTGGTGAAACAAGACGATGGACAAAACCCGCAACCTTCCCTCTCTTTGAACGATTGCCACCTCGACCCGACATATCTAAACTAGTATATTATATATGTAGACAGAAAATATTATCAAGTAGAACAAAATTTAAATAGTAGGAAGCATTCAAAATAATGACTACATGTCCAAGAAAATTATGGAGTAAGATGTTTGCAGCCAATATACACTATGTGAAAAGAGTCCCACTACCACCATCACTACTACTACCACCACCACTACGTACTACCACCACCACTATTACCACTACTACCGCTACTACCACCACTACTACCACTACTATTATTAATACTACTACGTATACCACCACTACCACCACCACCACAAAATTAACAAAATAAAGAGGGGTAGAGAGAGAGGGTTTATATTTATAATGAGCTGGAGTGGAAAATATCAAGTCTTTTGCACAAGCATTTGGCCCAAAGATTGAAACTTTGAAAGTAGATTTACTATTATAATAATTAATCAAAGTTTCAATCTTTGGGCCTAATGCTTGTGCAAAAAACTTGAGATTTTCCACTCCAGCATAACCCCATGGTAGTGATTGTACGTGATAGTAGTGGGGTTGGCTTCTATCCCATCCCGAAATACACGTATGAATTGCAAATATCACTTTGTCTACTTGCTTTATAATCGAAAATCAAGAAATTTTGGCAGCATAACCCCATGGTCTCCAAGTGCACGACGTAGACTAGGTCAATCAAACACTATCGATTAGAATCGACAGTGTGTAATCAACCATATATGTCTAGTATACACTCAGAGAACAATAGGATTAATGCAACCGAAATATTTCAACTATCGACTATTCAAGCAATTTTAATAGACAATAATGATATTTATATATATACATATATGTATATTTTTATTTTTATTTTTATTTTTATTTTTTATTTTATTTTTTATTTATTATTATTATATTTATGTCCATTATTATTATTTATTATTATTATTATTATTATTATTATTATTATTATTATTATTATTATTATTATTATTATTATTATTATTATTTACTTATTTATTTATTTATTTCCAACAACCTTTTTACACGATGACATTCAAATTAATGACTACATGTCCAAGTAAATTATGGAGTAAGATGTTTGCAGTTTGCATTTAAATAGTAGGAATCATTTATTGTCCAAATCATGAGATAGATGTAATATTACATAGCATGTAAAGAGTAACTAAGTAAAATTGAAAATCATGAGATAGATATAATATTACAGTGATAAGTGATATAAAATGTAAACATTATATACAAAACATTATACGAATTAAAACTAAAGCGATTCATTCACTACAATCTTGATCACTATCACTACAAAATTCAATTTCTTCTTCACTAGTTTCCTCGTCGTCGTCTTCTTCCCCATCTTCATCATCGGACCCAGATATATACCCTTCTCCTTCCTCATCCTCCACATTGTCATCATCGATTTCATTGAAAGTGACTTCCTCCTAGTGGACGGGTGTTTTCGGCCATTATTGCTTCATCCTCGACATTATCATTCAAGGAAATAATCGGAGGTATAGGCATTTCCTCTTCCTGATAACAATCATTTAATGATGAATCAATATTTGAAGTAGACGTTTTTGCACGCAATGGTATATCAAAAGTGCTTCTTGCTTTGGTTTTCCATACGGCCCACCATCCGCTAGACTCTCTTCGTCGACGGGGGTAGGGGGTCATATACACCTGTTGTGCTTGAGATGCAAGAATGAACACATCATCACCATTATGCCTAGAAGAATGCTTTAAGTCAACGAGATCAAAAGTGCCATGTTTTGTAATGCCTCGCTCAGCGTCCCGCCACTCACAATTGAAAAGAACTACAGAATTTCCAAGCAAGTACTCCAATTCAATAACTTCTTTCAATACGCCATAATAATCGAGATTTCCCTTGAGATTGACCCCGCTATTCCAAGTTGATTTCGTTTGGCCATATTCTTCGGTGTGGAATACGTAGCCATTGACAAAATATCCCTTATATACATTCACTCTTAAGGACGGACCGTGTGCTAATGCTTGTAATCTCGCAGCTTTTGCATCTCCAAGGTTGTTCAAAATCTAAATAAAAACACATAGATAGTAAAAAACTCATACTTCAAATTCTATTAAAGGATCATTGAATTAATGAATTGGCATTTACATAATTATTAAACCAGGAGGGAAATTCGTTGTCTGTCCTTATTGAAATCAATTCAGGCGCAATGTCTCCAGCCTGTTCTTTGAACATACTGCATTCAAGGAGAACATAAAGTTGCTTAGTTCGTATTAAAGTTATTAGGATTAACATTACTTAATAACAAATGAAGAATGCTTACTTCAAGTAGTCCTCGACCTCAGCACACTTAAGGAGAATATAGAGTTTAGCCGCTTCTAATTCTTTTCTGCTTAGCATGCGCGTGCACTATCTATTGCCAAGGAATCGACCAGGAGAAGAAAAAACTGAAATTTTTCCATCAGGATCAGTGACTCCCCCATTATAATTGTGTCCCACTTTATTGAACCTTGTCTCAATGTCTGGGTGAAAATATGTTGAAACAAACGACACAATTTCGTCGACAATCACTGATTCAGACATAGATGCCTCAACTTTTGCTCTATTGCTCATTTTCTTTTTCAAACTCCCCAAAAATCGTTCAAATGGATACATCCATCTATACTGAACAGGTCCTCCAACTCTAGCTTCATAAGCTAGGTGAATTGGTAAATGCTCCATTGAATCAAAGAAAGATGGCGGAAATATCTTTTCAAGCTTGCATATTGTCACCACAATGCTCTCTTCGAGTCTTTTCATATCCTCAACACGAAGAGTGCTGGAAGTCAATGCTCTGAAGAATTCACTCAATTCTGTTAGGGCAACCCATATTTCATTAGGGAGAATGTCTCTAAATGCAATGGGTAGCAACCTATCCAATAATACGTGACAATCATGACTTTTCAACCCATATACCGTCCCTTCTTCCACATTCACACAGTTGCCAATATTAGATGCATACCCATCAGGAAGTTTCAAATCTTTCAACCACTGCAGAACACGTTGCTTATCCTCTCCTGACAGAACAAAGGGAGCAGCTGGTTTGAAATCTTTTCCATTAACTTTAGTAATGTTGAGATCTTTACGATTGCAAATCGCTTCAAGGTCTAGCCGACCCTTGTCTGTGTCCTTCGTTGAGGCCTTAAAACCCATCACTGTATTGAAAATATTGTCAAACACATTTTTTTCAATATGCATGACATCAAGGTTATGTCTTATCAAGTTCGTCTTCCAATAAGGTAACTCCCAAAATATACTCTTTTTAATCCAGTTATGGTCTTTACCAAATCCGTCTGGTCTATCCTTTGAAAACATCTTTCCCCACCCGACATCAGACACCTCAGACACCTGCTCAAAAATATCCTCCCCACTCAGACGAGGAGGGGGGCCCCGATGCTCAACTCTATTTTTGGTGAAAGCATTCCTCTGTTTACGAAATGGATGGTCACTAGGAAGAAACCGTCTGTGGCAATCAAACCAACACTGCTTCTTGTAATGCTGAAGTGTGAATGCATCTGTATTTTCCATACAATACGGACAGGCCAATCTCCCATGTGTGCTCCATCCCGACATCATACCATAAGCAGGAAAGTCATTAATTGTCCACATCACTGCAGCCCTCATGTTAAAATTTTGCAACTTGAAAGCATCCCATGTCTGGACACCATCATTCCACAGCTGTTTGAGTTCATCCATCAGAGGTCGAAGATACACATCAATGTTTTTGCCTGGATTCGAAGGCCCGGGAATGAACAAACTCAAATACATATAAGGATCAGTCATACATAACCACGGGGGAAGATTATACACTGTGACTATAACAGGCCAACATGAATAAGATTTTGCCCCTGGTCCAAATGGAGAAAACCCATCTGTACATATCCCCAGCCTTATGTTTCTAGGATCCGCAGCAAAATCAGGGTAAGTGGCATCAAAATGTTTCCATGCTTCACCGTCAGAAGGATGAGTCATCACACCCTCTTCACGAGGACACTCTTTGTGCCAACGCATGGCTTCTGAGCTTTCTTTCAATGCGTAAATTCGTTGCAACCTGGGAATTAGCGGCATATAACGTAACTGCGCCCGAGGCACGTTTTTCTTGTGCTTGGCACTACCACGGCGTTGTGGCTTATACCTACTAAGTCCACATATTGAACATGTATCGAGGCCCTCATTTTCTTTATAAAAAAGCATGCACTGATTCTTGCAAGCATCAATTTTAACATACCCAAGACCGATCTGCCCCACCAACTTTTTCGTCTCATAAAAATTGTGAACCATATTATTTTCTTCGGGTAGCATCCGTTGTCCCCATGACATTATACGATCGTAAGTATGCTGGCTCATATTTGTATCAGCCTTGATAGTTAGAAGCTCAGTCACTTGCTCTAACACTGTAGCCTTTGCACCAGGATGAATTTTCTCATTTGCAGAGTCCATTAAATCCATAAACTTCTTTGCAACGGGATTTGGTGCCTCTGTTGGATTAGGGTTCCAATCAAACTCTGGGCCAGCCGCATTTCGAACCATATCATCCAAACCGACAGACGACTCCTCTTCATCAATCAAATGTTCAGGTTCCCTTGGCGGACCACTTGATACAGTAGGATGATTGCGAACACTTGTTTCAACCACATAACGCTCTCCGTGCGCTACCCATACCTTGTAACCATCAACAAACCCTGCCTCTAAATCATGTTTCTTTACCCATCCAACACTCAGATATTTTCTATTCTTACACTTTTTACAAGGACACCTAATCTTATCACCACGCATGCACTGGGGATGCGCTCTAGCAAACTCCACGAAATGTTCTAAACCCTCTAAGAATTGAGGTCTGACACCCCTTCTACCGGGATTACTACGATTATCCATCCAACTACGATCTTCTCCAGACATAATTAACTCCTGCATTTCATAATGTATTAACAGTTTAGATGTAATTAACGCATTACAATTCCCTAAATTTGGATTACAGTCTTAAAAGCAACAAGACATGTTTCTTTAGGTTTAGAATTGGGGTTGGCTTCTATCGCACACATCTATCACATTTTATTAATTATTAATATTTTGAATATTAATATTTAATTCTTTGTTGTAAAGTATATCATTCCCTATGATGAAAGGACAATTCATGTCCATTAGGTTTAGAATTGGGTTGGCTTCTATCCCATCCCGAAATTCACGTATGAATTGCAAATATCACCTTGTCTACTTGCTTTATAATCGAAAATCATGAAATTTCGCCAGCATAACCCCATGGTCTCCAAGTGCATGACGTAGACTAGGTCAATCAAACACTATCGATTAGAATCGACAGTGTGTAATCAACCATAAATGTCTAGTATACACTCAGAGAACAATAGGATTAATGCAACCGAAATATCTCAACTATCGACTATTCAAGCAATTTTAATAGACAATGATGATATTTACAAATCATATAATCGTGCATTTCAAGACTGTCCACACGGACAATTTAAGAATCGATGACTACATGTTGACCTCAACATGATAAGTTAAAGATTCTTAAATGGGTTTCTAAGCTTTTGTGTTTCAACCGTCACAACGTCACGTCGTAACATTAATTTTTATTCATTACCGTAAAATGCATAATTTTACAATAATGAATTAACACACACATCTATCATATTTTTTAAATTATTAATATTGTGAATAATTTTAAATATTAATTCTTTATTGTAAAATTTGAAATTTTACAATGATGAATTAAATTAACATTTATAAACAAGATAAGAGTCGTTCTCATCCACAACTATCAAAACCCAATCTCATCTTAGACCAAGAAAGACAGAGCAAACAAGTTCATTGCCGTTTGAGCAAAGGATTTTCTGTTTAATAAGAATTTTTTTCAGTTTCACTGTCCTCCTCTCTAAGGATCTCAAGTGATGTTTGAGATCCTTAGAGAGAAAGAGGACAGTGAAATTGAAAAAACTCTTATTAAACAAAAAATCCTTTGCTCAAACGGTAATGAACTTGTTTACTCCGTCTTCCTTGATCAAAGAAGACGAATTTTGATAGCTGTGGGTGAAAAAGGCTCTCATCTTATTTATATTTTAAATAGAGTTGTACCTCAATCTATTTAAAGCCTAATTAACTACCAATTAGGTATAATGAAGAGCCACTTCCAAAACCCAGCTTGATAAACTAGTTAGAAAATGCAAACAACCTAAATCGGAGGACCAATCAAGCATCAAACATTCAAATATTTGAAAATTCACACAAATAACAATCAATAATCAGAGTGATAAGATTAGTTCAAATAATGGATAACCAAACCTCCTGAGCCTCTTATTCAAATAATTTCCCATTCCATTATCCCTAATATCTATAAACAAACAGCAAGTTCATATAAAAACCAACTCCTTGTGCAATTTCAACATTTGTTTAATCTGTAGGCCCCTTGCACATAAGACACATTGATAACACAAACATACATTTTTAATACCTCAAACCCTACATTTCTAATTGCACATACACAAACACACAATAAACAATATCGTATTTGTTTTAGGATAATGAATATATTCACTAACTAATGATAAATATTTTATATTTATCGAAAAATTAACAAGTAACAATTCAAAACCAAATCAAAACCTGAGAGTGACGGCGATGAACGGCGAGCGAGGGCGAGGAGGAACGACGACTTTTGATGACTGATGAGTGAGAGAGAAAGTGAGTGAGAGAGAGAAATCGAGTGAGAGAGAGAACGATTGAGAGAGAGAAAGCAAGAGAGAGAGAGAACGTACCAGCGACCGGCGACGGCAAACGGCGAAGGAAAGATACGGCGGCGATGGCGTGTTCTTGGCAAATTACTGATGAGAGAGAGAGAAAGTGAGAGAGAGAAATAGAGTGAGAGAGAGAAAGCGATTGAGAGAGAGAAAGAGGACTTACCGGCGATGGTGAGGTTGGCGGCGACGGCTTGGCGTTGGCGTTAGGGTTCGCGAACACACTGAGGAAGGAACGAAGTAATAAAAATGAAGCGTAATTAAAAATGGGGAGTATTCGTGCATATATATATGGCTTTGTTACCGACGGACGGAGTCCGACGGTAATACCGACGGAAATACCGACGGAAATACCGACGGATTACACCAATTACCGACGGACAAAACGAAATTTTAAAAAAATAAATTCCCGGTAAATTAAAATAAATTTCCGTCGGTAAATGAGAATTTTCCGTCGGTATTACCGACGGACTTAGTCCGTCGGTAAATGTCCATCGGTAATGACCCTGTTTCTAGTAGTGTCCCTTCAACTGATTGACCTGCGTTGGTAGAGGAGTGAGCTCCACCCTAGCAGCTTCCAAGTCGATCAGCGCCTGATCCTTGGCCTTCAAAGTATCAGCATGAACAGCCTTCAGGGCGTCGTAGGCCGAGTCGGAGTAGACCAGCTGTTCTCTCAACTCGATAACCTCGTGGGACTTCTGAGCATATTGTGCATTAGCTAGCTTCTCCCTCTCTATGGCTGCCATCCAAATGCTCTTAGCCTGCTCGACAAGAGTGAGAGACTACACAAACAGAAAGAGAAGAGTCAGCTAAAAAATGATCAAAATATAAAGCGACCAAGAAATGGGACAACTAAATAGAAGCATAAAAAGAAATGAAAGCTAAGAGTTACCTCGCAGTGAGCCAGGCCGGACCTATCAAAAAATTCTTCCAGGGTGATCCCCCTCTCAACAAAACAAGCTAGCAGATCAGAATCTACAGCCCTCCTCATGATTACATGCCTATATCCCAATTCGGGATATTGACGACATAAGTTGTCAACCCCAGTAAGAGGAAGGACTGCACTCAGCTTCTCCAATTGGCTTTGCACGAACTCCTGGCTCGTGACCTGAGGAGTTTGGGAAGGAGGATCACTTAAGGTAGAGACGTCCTTACCCTTGTCGACCCTCAACCTCTTTCTTGTGGAGAGGGGAAGAGAAATCTTCATCTTCTTGATCAATGTTGTCGAGCTCAAGATCCACAAAATTTTACGGGTCAGCCCTTACCTGTTCTTGTTGGGGGCTGGAACCCGATGCTCGTTCAGTCGGAGGATCGACTTCTTCCTCAGTTCTAACTGCTTGGACTTCAATGGTAGGCTCGATCTGCTCAAATGGTCCCGACCCATCAATGGGGACCATCCCCACACCGGCCTTAGGGAGCAAGGCAATTCTGTCAGTAGCTTCTTTCTCGCGACTGGCCCGGGCATTAGCTGCCCCATGAGATTTCTTGCTCTTTCTCCTGTCACCTACATTCACGATATGGTTCATGTTTGCTTCTTGCTGGGGGGTAAGAACTGCATGATCAAAAAGAGGAAACAATGAGTATATGAATATGGGAGCAAGAAAATTACGAGTAAAGGAAAGGCAAGTAAACACTTAATCACCACAGTGGTCTAGGCTTGTTCTGCAGGAGCCCGGAGTCTTTTTGCAGGAATGACATTGGACCTCGAATCTCTCTCTCTCTCTCACGAATGACCCACTCTGGATACCTATGGTTTTGGATAATGGGTACTAGGGGAGCTACTTATCCATCCCCACCCAGCATCATACCAGCTTGTATGAAGTAGTCCTTATTCGACTGAAGACACTACCAGTTGATCGTGCTCCTTCGAGCAACCAAGGTCAGCCTACGAGCTAGATCATCGCTCCCGTCAGGGACCCAGTAGTCCTCTTCTTTCATTGGATGGGTGACCATTTTTGGCAAGGGGAAGGTCCATCCCTTCCTACTTTTGACCGAGATCAGATGGGAGTTCCATCCAACTACCTTGTCAGGCAAGTTGATAAACAGTTTGGGGGCCTTTGCCTTGGCCGGGGTACTGATTCCTAAGGTCTTGTCGTTGACCACTTTCTAGAAGAATCTCCTAAAAATGTTCATACATGGCTCATACCCAACGAACTGACAAACCATTGCGAAGCACAGTAGGACCCTCACAGTGTTTGCTCCTAACTGCATAGGGGCCGAGGCCATGCACTCTAAGAATTCACAGATAAAAGGATCCAATGGAAGTCATAGCCTGACCTCGAATTGGCAGTAGAATAAAGCTACCCTAGATTTGTTTAAGGCCCAGTGCACCCAAGTCTAGACCTTCCTCTCTTTCTCCGAATAATGAGTCAGCCTGAAGTCATCTCTGCTAATCTGGCAGAAGCTGTGGAGGATCTCAATTCTTGATTCAACACTTTTCCTTCCAACAGCTGGCTTGGGGGCCACGTATCCCCTCTCATTCCGGCCTGGAACAACCGTCGAGCAAAAAGCATCCACTATGTTTCCTGAGGAGGAGCTCGATGAACTTTGGTTCGCCATATCTACAGAGGAAGAAACAGGGGAACCAGACCTATTGAAGATTCATCTAAACTACCTGAGAGCGATCTAGATTCCCATGGGAATTCTAACCTATCTCTAGGGAAGGGAGGTTTATTTGTCTTCATATGGAAAATAATGAAGTGATCTATCAGTTTATTAAAGAGACAGAAACGGACATTTCGTGGGTCATCCATCTCCAAGTCTCCTATACTTTCTCTGTCTCCTATACTTTCTCTACCTAGGACCTCTACAATGCCATAGCATAAGCCCCATGCTTTCAGAATGGTGATACACTCATCCCTACTTATCTCTCTCCAAGGTCCCTCTAATCATTTATAAACCCTAAGGTTGGCTGAACAATACCCATACCTAACACCTCTCTTACAATCAAAGGTCCTAGACATGGCGGAATTGAAGAAAAATTCAAAATCAAAGCCTAAATTATCGAGGGATTGAAGGGTACCTTAGTTAATTCGAGGTTGGGGATCACTGAAAACGAACAGAGAACTTGATTACGGCTGGAAATCACTTGCTTTGCTTTTGTACTTGCCAAATGCTTGAGAGTTGAAGGTTTATAAAGTTGGAAAAGGAAAAGGATTTACCCTTTTATACCTCTCCTAATCCATACCTGAATTGGAAAGGGCCAAGGGCACAACGGTCCAATCCTTCCATTAATGCCAAAAACGGTTCCCAAGGCGAATGTCTAAACGTCGTACCTCATAATCATTACGGCGCTCCAATGGAATCAACCGTCAAAAAAGTCAATGGTCGAGATCAAGCCACGTCATCTCATTCAACCATCCAACAATTTCGACCATCTAACGACGATCTACCTAAGGTTTCATCAGTTTTTCATAACTTCCTGGTCGACAAAGTCAACTCAGAAAGTTGGGGGCCACTTAAGGGAATAAATGTGATGGGCTAGGCCCAAGTTATTACAAGGACCATGGCCCAACAACAAAGATCAGTCGACCTAGCTCATTGTCCGACCATCATTGGTCCCGACCTAGCTTTGTCCGATATATGATCATATCCTTATGTGAATTATATCTGGCTATAATACAAAGTCAGGTCGACCTTGATCTACTCAGGCGACCTCTACCTACAGAGACGTACGTTGACCTAAGACTTTCCATAACTGCCTCCTACAATTTCAGAGTACGTTATGCCGATATCATCTCCACAATTTACGGGATTCGACACAATCCTACTACAACACTAACCCTTATCAATGCTATAAATACCTCATAACCTCCAATGGTACAAGTTAATGTCTTATTTGCTATTCAATTGATTTCAACACATTCAATTATAGTTTATAAGCAAAACACGTGAAACTTACTCTCACGCCGGAGGGTCTTAGTCGGAGACCATAAGCAAAGGATCGACTATAAACACTAAGCATGAGAATAATAAAAATTGATAAACAAATAACATCAAAAGAAAAGCTACGGAATTCAATTTATTTAATTTGCTACAGTAAAATAGTAAAGTTAATGTTGACTCAAATACAAATACTTCAAAGTACGTGGTCATTGTTACACCAATAACACTGTATAAATTTTGAATATTATACAGCTAGCGTGAGATTGTTTAAATCCATCTCAACATTCGACCTACTGGTTTTCTACCCATATAATTTATAAGTATGTGACCTCTAAAGCATAATAAAAGGAGATATACATAAAGCGTAATACATAAGGAATTACTTACGTTATATTATTACAGAACTGATATACAATGGTTGATGCTTGGTTGATGGTTACAATGGATGGATGGTTACAGTGGAGAGAGGGAGTTTTAGAGAGAAGTTGGAAAACTGAAAATGAAAACCTCCTCTACTTAGGTTGGAGAACCATTTATATATTCCACGGACACCAATTTGTTTCACAAAATAATTTACAAAGTTTTGGGTTACGGCACATGGGCGGTCCTCATTTGTCCTCAGAGAGGGACCCTCAACTTTTGACTAATGTATAAAATTTCAAAATAAAATTCATTTGTTTTTGTTGATATGTGCAGATGGTGGGGGGCTGCTTTTGAAGATTCTCTGGGTTGGCCACCTTTGACATTAACGCCTCCACATTTGGTAGAAACGCCTTTCTTCTGTAGCTGCTTTTGTTTTCTTCTGTCTTTTGTCTTTTCATTGATTACAGTTCACCAAGCTCAAAATGGACTTGGGGAAAGAAATCATCATTTGGTACTGTGTTTCCATCTCCTTCATTCATTGTTGCTGATTTTGTTGATGACGAGCTCCCTGCTTCGCAGAGTTGTACCATTAGGTTTTCAAGATCTGAGGGGCTTGTACATTGGGCCATTTGTGACATGATATGTTGTTTTTTGTGCAAAAAATCATCATTCTTGAGTGTTTGTTTAAGGGGAGTAATTTTGCAAAGTTTGGGGTTTTGTTCAAAATATTCTTTTACGACATCTGTTCCGCAATCCTCAAGCTTTGTTTTGTCCCACCATTTGATTTTGTGCTTGCGGATGAGAGTGGGGAGGATGAATTTTTGTATACATGTACACTTTTGTTCATCTTTTTGTTCCTTGGTTTAAGAAGTACCTTTTTGTCTGCAATCACATATTTGTTCCTCTTTGAGGGCAAATTCTGTCATAAAGATCCAAGAGACTTGGAAAATATGACAAAATAGCGCTTCCAGAGGGGATTGTTCCAAATGATCTGGGTATAGTAACACATTTGTTGACCAATGGTCATAAGCTTTTTGTACATTCGTAGGAGCAACTGATTTATCGAACCCAAAAGATTTCCACCATTTGTGAAACCAGAATGGAGTTGGGTAGGAAAATTGAGGTGAGAAATAAAAGAAATAGGAAAGGGAGAACGATTTATTTTGTTTAAATCGGGCTGGATTGTTTTGGAAAATCAAATCTATTGCTTCACTGGGTTTTTGGCCCCAATCAAAAATTGTAAGGAACTTTTTAATTTGTACTTTGCAGTAACGAATTTTTGTGATGTCTAAATGGTCCGTTGTGTATTGGAAAGTGGCATATTTGGTTTGGATTAAAAAAAATTCATAAAAATTTTGTGATTTAGTAAAATTATCTGGCAAATAATTATAGGAACTTGGTAAGAGAAATTATGAGATTTGGTAAGGGTGCCAGTCTTTGTTTTGTTCGAAGAATTCTGGTTCAAGAGTACATATAAATTCTTCAAATGACTTGTAGGAGAATTGAGTGGGTGGTGTCTGTCTTGGGTATGGGCTTGGTGTAATGAGGGAAATTTGTGGCTGTGAGGTGATTGACTTATCGAAATTTAGGGTGTTCTTGTAAGTGGATAATTGTTGTGAGGGGTTGTTCAGCGATGGGTTTTTGGTTGAGGAAGGGTAAAATGGTTTGACGTCAGGTGACAATATGGCAAAGCTGTTTTCATCCTTTGGTATTTTGCTAGGGATATAGTTTGGAATTTTGGTTAATGGTCTTGTGGAATATAGTGGTTTTTTGTCTTTTCCTTTGGTAACTGATCCTGTAATCATCCTGCACATGTTTTGGAATATTAAGTTAAGGGAAAGGGGGAATGTATCTATCATCCTGTGATATTATCGAGTAGCTTCATTCGTAAGACCAATAGGTTTAACTTGAGCCTTTGCCTTTTTGTCCACAATACATTATTTAGTGATGTTTCTAGATTGGTCCATGCATTAGGATTTCTTCTTCTTTCTTCCTTTAATTCTTGTTCAATGAGTTTAATTTCTTCAATGAGTTTTTTCTCTTTTCTATTGAACTTAGTAAAAAATGTTTTAATTGGAGACATTGCAAGAGAACCTGTAATTAGAGTAGGTCTGCTGAGAAACGCGTTTCTCCATAACTATGGAGAAACGTGTTTTTATTAGTCAGAAGCTATGCGTTTGATAACCAGAAAAAAATTTCTGGATATCAGTCTAAAAGGGTTCTGGATATCCAGAAGCTTTGGAACGGATATCCAGAAGCCTTTGAGACGGATATCCAGAAAAAATAGATTTGAAGCCAAATCCAAGGCCAAGACCAGAAATTGCTTATTGAAGGTTTCTGGATATCCAGAAACCTTCAAATGTATATCCAGAAACCATCAAATGAATATCCAGAAACATTTTGAAAGTTTCTGGATATTCATTTTGAAGGTTTCTGGATATCCAGAAACCTTCAAATGTATATCCAGAAACCATCAAATGAATATCCAGAAACATTTTGAAAGTTTCTGGATATTCATTTTGAAGGTTTCTGGATATCACTTTCATAAGCTTCTGGATATCCAGAAGCCTTGGCCTGCATTGTCGCGCGACAAGTCGGGCCCCGTTTCTCCATAAGTTACGGAGAAACGCGTTTCTCCCCAGATTTTGTGCTGTAATTAATCAGTAAACACGATATTAATCTGGCACGATATTAGTCTGGTAATAGCATGAGATTTTGTTGAGAACTTCTTGTGTAGTCATTTTCTATACATTTTATGATTCTTTTTAATGTAGAAATATTTGCTTCAATGGAGGGTTTGAATTTATGGGAAAAATTACATTCTAAAAGTTCTTCTAAATCAAAAATGTGCCACCTGAGTTCTGATGTTTTACTAATTGGTACTCGTGCATGGATATTTTTACTTTTTTTCAATAATACTTCTGTTTTTTGGAAACAAAATTTTAAATAATTTGAATTATTTAGATATACAATATTATCGTTGATTTTTATATGCCAAGAATAAGGGGGAATTCGGGTTTTTTTACATCTTTTTGTAAAACATCTTTGGCAGCTTTGAAATCTACTTTGACTGTAAATTTTTGGTTTAATAAGTCGTCTTGGAAGTTTGTTACTATCGAAAGAATTTACTTTTTTATTGTTGAATATTTGGATTGTGTTTCATTCCATATTCTTGAATAGTATCTAATGATATGAGTTTTCCCGTTTATTTGTTGGGTTAATATTCCGCCGTATCCTGTATCTGAAGCATCAGTAGAAACTGTTTTTGGGGCTTTTGGATCACATATTGTTAAGCATGGCAGTTTTTTCACATGAATTTTAATTTGTTTAACTACATTAGTATGTTCTTTTGTCTATGGTTTTGGGTTCTTTTTTAATCTGTCAAATAGGGGCTTGCAAATTTGTCTTATTTTTGGGAAAAATCTTCTATATAATTTAATGATCCTAAAAATCTTTGTAATTTTTTTTTTTGTCTTTTATTTCATCAGGGATTTTTTCTGCAAAATCTACAGACCTTTGGATTGGTATTATGGTGTTGTTGGTTATTTCGTGTCCTAAAAATCTTATTTTTGTTTTATATAATTTTATTTTAGCTTTCGATAGGACTAAACCATTTTTAATCATTACGTTGTAAAATATTTTTAAATGTTTTTCATGTTGCTCTAAACTTTTACTAAAGATTAAAACATCATCTATGTAAACTATAATAAAAGTGTATGCAGTAAATATTTTATTCATTATTTTCTGAAATTCACTTGGTGCATTTTTTTAGTCCAAATGGCATGACATTTCATTCGTACTGTCCAAATGGTACTGTAAAGGCAGTTTTATATCTATCTTGTTCTGATATTTGTATTTGTCAAAAGCCTGATTTCATATCAAATTTTGAGAAAATTGAAGCATTATGAAGTCTTTTTAATAAGTCTTGTTTATTAGGGATTGGATATATGATCCACTTAAGTGTTGTGTTTAAAGGTTTATAATTGATTACTAGTCTTGGTGCTCCTCGCTCGATCTCAGCATTTTTTGAGGCGTAAAATGCAGAGCATGACCATGGAAATTTACTTTTTCTGATTAATTTTTTGTTTAATAAGTCTTTTATTTCTTTTTTGCAATATCCTAATAATTCTTGATTCATTTGAATTGGTCTTGCTTTTGTTGGGATCATTTTTTCGTTAAAATCTTTTTCATAGGGTAAGGTTATAACATGCTTCTTTCTTTCCCAAAAAGCTGTGGGCAGGTCTGAACATAAATTTTTTTTCAAATTTTTCTAATGTTTTTGTAATTATATTTTTGTATTCTTGGAGTTGTAATTTTTCTTCTAATTTTGTATTATGTAAGTTTTCTTTTAGAAAAATAAGTTGTTTTTGTAAAATATTTATTTTTGATATATTTGTTCTTTGTAAGTTGTTTACATCATGATTAGAGCAGGATATAAAAATCTAAATATTATTTTTTGTCCTAATATTTTTGTTTCTACTCCATGTTTAGATACTGTAAAAGGATATAGCATTTGTAAGAAAGGATTTCCTAAAATAACTTTTGTATTTAGGTCTTTTACGAGTATTAGGCTTGTTTTGAAACAAATGTTGTTATTACATATATGGGCTTCTGATATTTTGTATTTTACTTGTAATTTTGATGAATTTGCTGCTGAAAGGCTTTGCTTTGTTTTAATAAAATATTTTGAAGATAATATATATATATATATATATATATATATATAGGAAGCTATTCAAATGAGTAACCAAATTTATATGGTAAACATTGAGAACTAAATCCAACCATTTGGATTAAAAATACATCAATCTCAGGATTAAAAATAAAAAGATAGAGGGGGTGGCGTTTTCGTAATTATTGTGAACTAAATCCCCCTCAAATTTCAAAATAAAATATCTCAATATCTATAAATCGAAAAAATTTGAAAACACCGATTTTTGCCTTGACGAGACGATTCAAACTAGATCCCCGAAGATAGGATTTTGAAAAAATAATATTGAACATCGTCTAATTTTTTAAAACACTAGCTAATTAACTAGTGTACACTAGCTGGCTTTAAGTAATGTACACTAGCAACACAAATTTAGTATACACTAGGTTACACTAGCAACACAGCTAGTATACACTAAAAAAATAGCTATTGTACACTAGATAACTAGCAAGTGTACACTAAGTTACAACAAATTGGCCTAGTGTACACAAAGGCTTGGCCCAATACTTTTGTCCTGCTGCCTAAGGCATTTGGCTAGTATACACTAGGTAGCTAGTGTACACTAGCCAAATGCAAAGTTGTTTTATGAAGTAAAAAATGGTTGACACTCATTTGTGGCTGGAAGATACTTTTTTTTTTGGACTAACACTCCATTTTGATATCTATCGAAGACAACTTTGAAAAACAGATTCACTCAGTTTGGGACACTAGGTTACACTAGCAACACAGCTAGTGTTCACTAAGACAACACAGCTAGTGTTCACTAAGACAACTAGCTAGTGTACATAAGCAACACAGCTAGTGTTCACTAATACAATACAGCTAGTGTTCACTAAGACAACACAGCTAGTCTTCACTAATACAATACAGCTAGTGTTCACTAAGATAACACAACTAGTGTTCACTAAGCAACACAGCTAGTGTTCACCAATACAACACAGCTAGTGTTCACTAAGATAACACAGCTAGTGTTCACTAATACAACACAACTAGTGTTCACTAATATAACACAGCTAGTGTTCACTAAGATAACACAAAGTAGTGTTCACTAAGACAACTAGCTATTACATGCATAAGCAACACAGCTAGTGTTCACTAATACAACACAGCTAGTGTTCACTAAGACAACATAGCTAGTCTTCACTAATACAACACATCTAGTGTTCACTAAGATAACACAGCTAGTGTTCACTAAGCAACACAACAGTGTTCACCAATACAACACAAACTAGTGTTCACTAAGATAACACAGCCTAGTGTTCACTAATACAACACGACTAGTGTTCACTAATATAACACGGCTAGTGTTCACTAAGATAACACAAATAAGTGTTCACTAAGACAACTAGCTAGTGTACATAAGCAACACAACTAGTGTTCACTAATACAACACAGCTAGTGTTCACTAAGACAACACAGCTAGTTTTCACTAATACAACACAGCTAGTGTTCACTAAGATAACACAGCTAGTGTTCACTAAGCAACACAGCTAGTGTTCACCAATACAACACAGCTAGTGTTCACTAAGATAACACAGCTAGTGTTCACTAATACAACACAGCTAGTGTTCACTAATACAACACAGCTATTGTTCACTAAGATAACACAGCTAGTGTTCACTAAGACAACTAGCTAGTGTACATAAGCAACACAGCTAGTGTTCACTAATACAACACAACTAGTGTTCATTAAGACAACACAGCTAGTCTTCACTAATATAACACAGCTAGTGTTCACTAAGATAACACAGCTAGTGTTCACTAAGCAACACAGCTAGTGTTCACCAATACAACACAGCTAGTGTTCACTAATACAACACAGCTAGTGTTCACTAATATAACACAGCTAGTGTTCACTAAGATAACACAGCTAGTGTTCACTAAGACAACTAGCTAGTGTACATAAGCAACACAGCTAGTGTTCACTAATACAACACAGCTAGTGTTCACTAAGATAACACATCTAGTGTTCACTAAGACAACTAGCTAGTGTACATAAGCAACACAGCTAGTGTTCACTAATACAACACAACTAGTGTTCACTAAGATAACACAGCTAGTGTTCACTATGACAACATATCTAGAGTACACTAAGTTAAACTAGCTAGTTTACATTAGCCAATGCTGATACACATAGCTAGTGTACACTAGGTTACACTAGCAACACAACTAGTGTTCACTAAGACAACAACGGCTAGTGTTCACTAAGATAACACAGCTAGTGTTCACTAAGACAACTAGCTAGTGTTCACTAAGACAACACAGCTAGTGTTCACTAAGACAACACAGCTAGTGTTCACTAAGATAACTAGCTAGTGTTCACTAAGACAACACAGCTAGTGTTCACTAAGACAACACAACTAGTTAAGTAATGTACACTAGTTAAATAATGTACACTAGTTAAGTAATTAACTCGTGCACACTAGTTAAGTAATGTACACTAGTTAAATAATGTACACTAGTTAAGTAATCTATAAGTCAATATTATTTTTTCAAAATCCTATCTTCAGGGATCTAGTTTGAATTGTCTCGTCAAGACAAAAAAATCAGTGTTTTCGAAAAAAAAATTCGACTTATAGATATTGAGATATTTTATTTTGAAATTTGAGAAGGGTTTTAAATGAAATAATTACGAAAATGCCACTCCCTCTATTTTTTTTTAATCTGGAGTATTGATGTGTTTTTTAATCGATAGGCATTAGTGGTTCATGGTTACCATATAAATGTGGTTTATTATAATATATATATATATATATATATATATATATATATATATATATATATATATATATATATATATATATATATATATATATATATATATATATATATATATATATATTTGGATTAAAAAACACATCAATGCTCCAGATTAAAAAAAAAAAGATAGAGGGGGTGGCATTTTCGTAATTATTTAATTTAAAATCCCCTCAAATTTCAAAATAAAATATCTCAATATCTATAAGTCAAAAAAAAAAATCGAAAACACGATTTTTCGTCTTGACGAGACGATTCAAACTAGATCCTGAAGATAGGATTTTGAAAAATAATATTGAACAACGTCTAATTTTTAAAACACTGTGTTGCTAGTGAACACTAGCTGTGTTGTCTTAGTGAACACTAGCTGTGTTGTATTAGTGAACACTAGATGTGTTGTATTAGTGAACACTAGCTGTATTGTCTTAGTGAACACTAGTTGTATTGTCTTAGTGAACACTAGCTGTAAGTGAACACTAGCTATGTTGTCTTAGTGAACACTAGCTATGTTAACACTAGCTATGTTGTCTTAGTAAACACTAGTTGTATTGTCTTAGTGAACACTAATTAATTAGTGAACACTAGGCGCATGAAATGAACTTCTAGGTGTAAGTGAACACTAGCTATGTTGTCTTAGTGAACACTAATTAATTAGTGAACACTAGTTGTAAGTGAACACTAGCTGTAAGATAACTAGTTATGTTGTCTTAGTGAACACTAGCTATGTTGTCTTAGTGAACACTAGCTGTGTTGTCTTAGTGAACACTAGCTATGGTGTCTTAGTGAACACTAGTTGTATTGTCTTAGTGAACACTAATTAATTAGAGAACACTAGCTGTATTGTTCATTAATTAATTAGTGAACACTAGTTGTATTGTCTTAGTGAACACATAAAGCTAGTGTTCACTAATTAATTAGTGAACACTAGCTGTATTGTCTTAGTGAACACTAATTAATTAGTGAACACTAGCTGTAAGTGAACACTAGCTATGTTGTCTTAGTGAACACTATTTAATTAGTGAACACTAGCTGTAAGTGAACACTAGCTGTAAGTTAACTAGTTATGTTGTCTTAGTGAACACTAGCTATGTAGTCTTAGTGAACACTAGCTGTGTTGTCTTAGTGAACACTAATTAATTAGTGAACTCTAGCTGTAAGTGAACACTAGCTGTAAGTGAACACTAGCTATGTTGTCTTAGTGAACACTAATTAATTAGTGAACACTAGCTGTAAGTGAACACTAGCTGTAAGTTAACTAGTTATGTTGTCTTAGTGAACACTAGCTATGTTGTCTTAGTGAACACTAGTTGTATTGTCTTAGTGAACACTAATTAATTAGTGAACTCTAGCTGTAAGTGAACACTAGCTGTAAGTGAACACTCAAATTTGTTCGTTTTCCTTTTTTCCTCCCAAAGAGAGTAAATAATCAAAATATATACTCATTATGTTTGCCGTCCAAATGACTCAGACACATTGGTGGAAATGGCGATAGCGCTGGTTATAATGGCAATTATAATCACCACTCCTGCCATAATCCTATCCTTTCTTGTCGATATACCATGAACATCTCTGTTAATTGAACAAAAAAATAAGTATTAGAAAGCCATTAATAACTAAAAAACTGCATTAAAGTGGACGTATTTTAGGAGTCAAATAGCTCTAGCTAGCTCACCAGCATCAGCATCGGTATACCGTTCTATTCATAAGGTCATGGTTCAATCCCCATCAATTATCAATTAATAAAAAAACCTTAAAAAAAATCTGGGAATAGAATGTACCTTAAATAAAATTTGAGTAGGGAAGATAAATGCAGCAAAAGGTTGTTGATCCCATTGATCCTGAAGAAAGAAGTACCAAATATTTGGGACGGCTATTGCCACTATGTATATGTTGTTGCTTGGTGTATGTGGATTTGGTTATGCTTGTTCACTCCCCATTTATTTTATTCTTTCATTACAAAGTAATACGGAGCAATATCATGATTCAAACTAGTTAATTAGCTAGTGTACATTACTTAACTAGCTAGTGTACACTAGTTAATTAACTAGTGTACATAAGGACTTGGTCAAGACCAAGTCAAGGTATTGTCCAGTATAAGTCAGTATAAGTCATATGGCTAGTGTGCACGAGTTAACTAGCTAGTGTATGTTTTGGTAGAAAAAACAATTGAGTAGAATCTTAACTTAGTTTAGTGTGTGGATTTAACAATAAGGAGGGAACTATGGAATTCGATTATATGGAACAAAAGCATAAAAAAGAGATAATGACACCACGATTTGTTAACGAGGAAAACCTTGGAGGTGATAACCTCTTTGGAAAAAACCCCGGGAGTTAGGTCTCCAACCTTAAAAGTTTCACTATAATGATCACGAATACAACTTTGGAAGATAATGGAGAGGATTACAAGAGCTTGAGTGTCGAGTGTGTGCATATGAGCAATAATGTGTTTTTCCGTCTCCATTTCCCCTTAAATACAAGTAGATATGAAAGAGTCAATACGGTTCCTACAATCTCGGGATTTTGGTTTATCATTTCAACCTCCGTGAGACCAAGTCGCCCGAGCTGTTGAAGATCTGTTGAACGTGCTGGAGAATATCCCGCATTCCTCTCTTAATTACTGAAAAATAAGAATAAAAATATTAGGAAATATTGAATAAGTAAATATTAGAACAATACTTACAGGGTAATGACATCTCGGTATGCAGGATCAACTGAAGATGTCGCCATGTTGAAAAATACCCACAACAATTTGTCCCAAAAAACATTTGACTATGTTGGCAACTGAAGAGGCAAAAATTTTTTTTTTTTTTTGATTAACCATTCATCTTCTAACTGGCTTCAATGCGACGGTTAGGGATACGAGGCGACTAAAAAGGAAGAGTTTTGATAACCGCAATTTTGGATAACTATTGTTATTATCCAATCTCCTCAAAATTCTTTATCCAAATCAGACGTCTCCTACTATATTATGGGGAGAGTAATCTTCTAAAGTGTGCAGCTTTTATCTTTCCGGCGTTCTCCAAAGAAGTAAGTCAAAATCAACGTATCATTTGGCTATTTTATTGAACCCCTGCTAACATATATCCTTATATGCAGTGACTCTCTCCGGCTTGACGACAAGTGATATTGTGGCCAAATACAAAGGTAAGATGAAAGCGGAAGAGAACATACCAGAGTTAGATAAGATTACTCCGAAAAGAAAAAGGGTGGAACAAATCTCCGGCGTGGAGAAACAAATTTGGAATGAAGAGGTGTTGGAAAATCAGGTAAGAGTTAATTTTGATTCGTGGACACATTGATCCTCTTTTATTTTTAGTAAAATACCTCTTCTTGTTGATGACAGATTGTCTCGATGGCTAAATTAATGTCCAAAGAAATCAGGACATTGAGGGAAAAATGCGATACCTATGACATGAGTAGGGTTGAATATGAGAAGGATTTGAAAGAAGCTGCAAATATAATAAGGGAAAGGGGATTGGAAATCAGAGACAAGAATGAAGAGATATTAAAATGGCGGTCCAGGCTTGCAAGCGTTGACATCAGTCATGAAAGGGAGATGGAAGCATTTCGGGATGATTTGGTGCATGAGACTGCAAAAGCAGTCTTTGAAACTAGAATCCAAATGATTGAGGAATATCAGGCAGGAGAGCATGTGAATTGGAACTTGAATGAAGAGAAAATGGCTTTGCAGCGGATTCACGAGGAAAAAGCAATCGATAATTTCAAGGATCTGGAACAGGCTGGTGAGGATACTGACATGGGGTGATTTTCAGAAGTTTGGAGAAGGTACCCCAAACGCAAAACCTGCGGCAGAAGCCACCTAAAAAATAAAACAACTTTGTTCTTGGTCTTTTGGTGATGTTTACTGGGGTGGAATCCCTTAAAACAATTTTATTTTCGTTTGGTTTGTAATGGGTCCATAAGGACCAAAGACAATCTTTTTTACGTGTTGGGTTGGTCCAACACTTTTGCACTTTCTTGTTGGTAGCTCGGATACTTTATGGTTGCTTTAATCTAGTTAGTTTAGTAGTTTTCAAGCATGTCAAGGCTTGTTTCTTTTGGATAATAATTTTTTTTTTGTATGTTATGCTCATAAGGTGACATGATAGTATGTCAAAATGATAGGTACTTAAGATGACACGTATATGCCATAAACCGTAGATACTTTAGATGACACGTACATGCCATAACCATAAGAATAATACGTAAGATCAATCATCCAACTGAGTGGGAATGGGTAAGCTATATGAGTTTACCCATATAGGCCCACCCTACACCTCAATTAGAGAGATAACTTGCGCTCCAGGCGAAGGTGTGGTAACCTAACATCTTAAGAAAGAGGTAATTAACTCTTTAAACCTTAGAAGGGATTGTGTACCTTTACTTGAGAAGAGATGGCCAGTCTCTAACGGAGGAGAAATCGTTGTTCTTTGCGCGCATTCGACATGTCCCCATGTAAATGTGTCAATACCTCATAAGATAGAAACATGTTAAAATGGATGCCAACTATGGTTGACGTCTCTCCACAAAGTACGTTAGTGACATCTTAATTTGTAAAGAATTAAAGAGGTGTATAGGAAAAAAGAAAGGTTGCAACAAATTAAAAGACGATCCATACCTGGAAAGACGAGTTCATGGGGAATTTTGTTTATACGTAATACCTTTTAAGATGAATGGCGTTCCAACTTCGCGGTATCATTTGGCCATCCAAGGTTGCAAGTCGATATGCTCCTTTCCCGGCTTGTGCATCTATTAAGTAGGGTCCTTCCCATTTTGGGGCGAGCTTGCCTGCGTTGGGTTCCTTGGTATTTTGGAATGCCTTTCGTAGGACTAAGTCTCCTACTTGAAACCTCCTAATCCTTACGTTTTTGTTGTATGATCGGGCTACCCTTTGTTGATATCTTTGCCATGCGAACTTTGGCCATGTCCCTTAGTTCGTCCACGGTATCTAGGTCATGTATCAAAATATCTTTATTATGTTGAGATGTCGGCAAGCTGTATCTTGCTAGTGAGGTCACGAGGACTTACTTCTGGAATAACGAGATCGGTTCCAAATACAAGTGAGTAGGGGTTTGACCGGTAGCATTCTTAGATGTCGTCTATTAACCCGTAGAACCATTGGTAACTCTTACGCCCATCGTCCTTTCTTTTGGTTCGGTCTCTTTTTTAAGTTGCTTATTATTATTTTGTTGCTAGACTTCGCCTGTCCATTGGCTGAGGGTGAACAGGCGAAGATGTCACCATCTTAACACCCCAAGATGTCAAGAAATCTTGGGTTCTCTTGCTAATGAATTGAGAGCCGTTGTCACAAATTATCTACGATGGTATTCCAAATCGGCTGAATATGTTTCTTTTGATAAAAGATATAACTTCTTTGTCACGAACTTGCACATATGTCTCAGCTTCTACCCATTTAGAAAAGTAGTCTGTCATAGCCAAAAGAAATACTCTTCCACCTGGTGCTCTGGGCAATTTTCCTACTATGTCCATTCCCCAAACCATAAAAGGCCATGGTGAGAGGATAGGATGTAGCAGTTCAGCTGGTTGGTGCAGGATGTCCCCATGTCGTTGACAGGAATCACATTTCTTTGTGTAGTCAACGGCGTCTTTTCTCATTGTGGGCCAGAAATAGCCCATTCTAAGAGCTTTAGTATGTAAACTTCTCGCCCCTATGATTTCCACAATCTCCTTCGTGCGGCTCCTTGAGAACCCGATGGGCTCTATCTCGCTTCTAGACATCTTAAGTAGTGACTGCAGATTTTCTAAACAAGAGATTATCAATAAGTAAATATTTAGATACTCTTACCACGAAGGCTCTTGCATTCTTCTCCTCGGCGGGATCGTATCATCTAAGAGATACTTGATAATAGGAGTCGTCCAAGAGGTTCTTTGCGGGGAGAGGAAGGTATGTCGACATCTAGGGCGAACATCTCAAGATGGTCAATTCTTGGGATGTCAATATACACAATTGGGATACTTGGTTTGTGAGATGCTTTTGAAGGCCGAACCCAAGTTTGCCGGAGCGTACGCTTGAGAATTTTCTTCTCGTGGGATTTGTTCCAAGGAAAATGTTTTGAATTTGGCCGACATAATTTTTACAATTTCCAAATATGTCGTCATCTTGGCATTTTTGCGACGTAGGACCCGTTGTGCTTGGTTAACAATTAGCAAGGAATCCATGAACACCGGATGTGTTTGATATCTAAGTCTGAGGCTGCGCTTAAACCCGCAATTAGAGCCTCATACTACTGCTTCATTGTTGGTAGCCTTGAAGCCGCAGGCGATAGATTGTGATATTATGTCCCCTTGTGGCGATTTTAGTACAACTCTAAGACCTGTACCTCTCATGTTAGAAGCACCATCCGTGTAGAGAGTCCAAATTTTTAGATGTCATCATCTTGAAGTTCTTTGTACTTCCAATTCCACCTCTTGTTGCATGGTTGGACTAAAATCGGCTACAAAATCGCCTAGTGCTTGGGATTTTATTGCGGTTTTGGGATCGTACTTGATGACGTATGTGCTTAATTGTACGAGACCATTTCGCCATTCGACACGACATCTCTGGTTTTCTCATAACATTCTTAATAGGATAGTTAGTGCGTACAATTATAGTATGTGTTTCAAAATAGTGTCTTAATTTAATAGAAGCGCTTATCAAAGCTAAAATTAATTTTTGTAAATGAGAATACCTGGTCTCGCATCTAAGAGTGTCTTACTTATATAGTAGATGGGTTGCGATTACCATCTCGTTACGTCACCAAGGCTGCACTTACGGCGCCTTCGATCTTGCTAGGTAGATGTAGAGATGTTCTTCCTTCGAGGTTTGGCCAATAAGGGAGGTGTCGACGGGTAAGTTTTGAGCTCTGAAAGGCTTCTTCATGTTGGTTCTCCCATTGGAACTTCTTGTTCTTCCTTAGGATGTCATAGAAAGGTTTGCATCGATCCGAGGATTTTGAAATGAATGCGGTGAGTGCGGCAATCTTTCCGTCAATCTTTGGACGTCCTTGACGGATTGAGAGTGATGACAGTTGATAATAGCACGTATACGTGCAGGGCGGCTTGAATGCCTCTTTTAGTAACCATATAACCCAAAAACTTCCCTGCCTTCATTCCAGAAGTTGCATTTAGGCTGGATTAAGCTTCATATTGAAACAATCCAAGATGTCGAAGGCACGGGATAGGTTGCTTATGTGATCTTGACTTTCTTGGATTTTACTACCATGTCGTCAATATATACTTCCATTGTGTCCCCAATCTGATCTTTGAACATTTTGTTTACGAGCCTCGATATGTTGCACCCGCATTTTTTAGACCAAAAGGCATAGCAATATAACAATAAATACTGTGGGCGTTATGAAGGCGGTGTCCTCTTGGTCGAGATGGTTCCATCTGGATTTGTTGAAATCACGAGGATGCGTCCATGAATGTGAGGAGCTCATGTCCGGAGGTGGCATCAACTAACGAATCTATGTGTGGCAAAGGGAAAGGATCTTTTGGACGAGGGCTTTATTCAAGTCGGTGAAGTCAACACAAGCTTCGCCATTTCCCGTTCCTCTTCTCTACCACAACCACGTTTGCTAACCATCTTGGATAATCGACCTCTCGTATCATGTTGGCTTTGAGTAAGCGCTCTACCTCTTCCTTGATGATCGGTTTTACGGTTTACGCAAACTTCCTACGTTTACGGTGTGCTTGGTTTAAAGCTAGGATCTATGTTAAGTTTGTGAGTGATGACATCTTTCTTTGATGCTGTCATGTCATCATGTTTCCAAGCAAAACTCTTTATTACGCTTCTTAATAGGTCCACAAGCTTCTCTTCTATATCGATGGGATGTCGGTGCCAATAAGTACCTTGATGTCCGGGTTGGAAGGGTCTAGCAATACTTCTTTCACATCATCCTCCCTAGCTTCCAGGACTTCACGTACTTTCCTCTATAATTGCTATGCTTGTTTTGGAGATGTCGACGCCTTCATTGAAGTTTTATAACATTCCTTGGCCACTTGTTGATCCTTGTAGATCTTAGCGACACCCCAAGGTGTTGGAAACTTCACACACTGATGGTAAGTGGAGGGTACAGCCTTCATTCCATGAATCCACGGTCTTCGAAGAATGACATTGTAAGATGTTGCACAATCCATTACGCAGAACCGTTCCATGGTATTGGGCCCTTTGAGTATATTGGAAGCTTTATCTCCCCCACCGTTTCTTTGACTTCACCACTGAAGCCTACCGGCCGAGGACTTCTTAATGATCTCCGATTACGGGATGTTCATTTCTTTAAGGGTACCCAACATAATAAGATTGGCGAGCTACCCCCATCAACCGGGATGCGCCGGATTGTACGGTTGGCGATCTGCAAGGAAATAACTAGGCTGTCGTGATGGGGTTCTAGCAAGTTATCTCGATCACTTTCATCAAAGGTGATTGGATCTGGCGGGATGTCGACATCTACAGTCTGTCTTTACGGCTTCTCCTCTTTTGACTCCTTAGCATGTCGTTTTGCGGCGAGAATAGGATGTACCACATATTTCTGAACCTCCACTAATGAAATTGATCACCTTTGTTGATGCTGGGGGAGAAATTGGTCTTTCGGCTTCATGAGGAGCTTCCATACTTTCATCCTTCTTCTTTCTGGATCCTAGCAACTCCTTAAGATGTCCCTTCGAGCGCAAGTAACTGATCTCCTTTCTTAGTGCGATGCAATCTTCGGTAACATGTCCAAAGTCTTCATGGTAAGCGCACCATTTTGATTTGTCACGCCACCCGTGGCCTTATCCGTCTTCTTTGGCCATCGGCTTTGTCCCCCAAGGTTGCCCATTGCAGTACACTGCGAAATGTCAACGGAAAAACAATAATCGAAATGTTAGGCACATTATCGCTATCTTCATCCTCACCATCTATTGAATTAATTTTGCTAGTATCAATTCTTGGATAAGGATTGGAACGGTGGTTCTGCGATGGGACGATTCGGTCTTTACGTCGGGGTTGTCATATGTCGACATCTTGGTTGAGGACTTCGATCTTCGCGGCTCATCTTCCTCCCGGTCTTATGAATCTCGCTGCCACGCTCTGACTTCTTCCAACCGCTTACACGGAGTCATGACCAAATCTTGATAATATTGTGAATCTTTCTTGATCCCATTTTGAATGCTTACGTGGCTATCGACATGTCAAGATTGGGAATTTCTAGCACTTCCTTATTGAGCCGGTGGACATAATCCTTCGGGGTTTCATTAGGGCTCTTTGGGTCACATTGTAGAGATCACTTGTCAACCTCTCAAATTGTCATTGCATGAGAATTGGTTATAGAACATGTTGATGAGTACAGGCGTATGAACCAATTGAGCCTAGGGGTTGCCTAATCGGCCATTTGAGAGCTGGTCCGGACAAGGTTGATCCAAACCCACTGCATAAGCGAGCCTCCGGAATTGAAGCGGAATATGGATTATGTCCATCTTTTCTTGATAGTGGGCAACATGCTCTTACGGGTCCGTGGTACCGTCATACAACTTCATAGATGGTACACTCAAACGCTTCGGGATGTCAACATTTGCAATTCTTTGGGACAAACCGGGATTGATTGTGGCGGTTACGAGTCACTTGGTTGGATTGGAGGAGTTACGCTTTGTCACGTTCATTATCGGCTCTACGAGATCCCGCATACGCTTGGCTAGTGGGTTTCTGCCAAAAGGGTCGGCCATAGGAATACGATTGAAATTATTATTATTGAAAAGATTATTTAGCAAACCGAGTTGTCCGTAGTAGTTGTGACGAGTAGTGTTGTCAATGAATGGGATGAGCTGGGTGAATCTGAGGAAGGTGGCGTCATTAGGGTGTCCTAGGGCAAAGGTGTTGACGTCATTAAGGATGTCAGCTGTTGAGTTTGAGGCGGACTACCCATTGGGATAAATTCACTCGAAGTGTAGATCCTTCGGTGTTGTCGAAGTTGAGGATCCTTGCGCGGTGGTGATATGTTGTCAAGCCGAGATGCGATGAGTTGTTGATCTTTACGCATCTTAATCATGGAATTGAGTCGGCACCTTTGAATGGTTGTCTTGCTTTGGTCCAACCTTTGATTCAACTGGTCGGGATACTCCGGATGTCAACATCTACATTGGAAGAGGTCGCTCCCTTTTGTGGAGTCTTCGTAGGTTGAGTTTCTTTGAGGTCCGGTCGAGGAGGTGGCGGCAACAGTGGTTCTACCTCCTGATGTCGGAGCAACAGCGGGACTCTTGCCGACGGCGGACACATTGGGGGGTGCAGACATAATGAATTTGCTTAGGAAATGATCCAAATAACCGATAAACCACGGGGCCCCTCGGTGGGTGCCAAATTGTTTTGGTAGAAAAAACAATAGAGTTGAATCTTAACTTTGACAAGTGTGTGGATTAACTAATAAGGAGGGGACTATGGAATTCGACTATATGGAACAAAAGCATGAAAAGAAATAATGACACCACGATTTGTTAACGAGGAAAACCTTAGAGGTGATAACCTCTTTGGAAAAAACCCCGGGAGTTAGGTCTCCAACCTTTAAAGTTTCACTATGATGATTATGAATACAACTTTGGAAGAGAATGGAGAGGAGTACAAGTAGCTTGTGTGTAGAGTGTGTGCGTATGAAAATGTGTATGTGTTTTCCGTCTCCATTTCCCCTTAAATATAAGTAAGTATGAATGAGTCAAATGCTGTTCCTACAATCCCGGGAATGATCTTTATCCTCTTCAACATCCATGAGACCAAGTCATCCTTGCCGTTGAAGATGTGTTGAACGTGCTAGAAAATATCCCGCATTCTTCTCTATTGATCACTGGAATATTAATAAAGATATTAGGAAAAATCAAATATGTAAATATTAAAACAATACTTACAGTGGAACGACATCTTGATATGTAGGAGTACTGAAGATGTCGCCATGCTGAAAAATACCCACAACAATATGCTTAATTAATCATGAGGAGAAAGTCAACCGATATCAGGGATCGAGTTAGTCTGGTGTGAAAGAAGGTTTGTGTATAGGAGAGGTCATTGATGCGACCGGGTTTGTGGATTTGTATATGTCTATGACCGGACCATTTCTGGTTGCCTACGTTCCCCTTAAGAAAAGGAGCTCAGGTCTGCGTATTTCGGGGCCGAACCGTGATTGGCTTTGGGGCCAGGGTACGAACATTTATGGTCCCTTTGGTGAAAAGGCTCTGAAGGTTAAATGATGAGGCACGGGCCTTGAGGTTATTCCTTGACAAGTCGTATTTGACAGCAGTTTCAATGAATCCATTGCTTCTTGATCGTTGCTCTCTCGGGGAGAGGAAGAATTTGAATATCGCTTAAGGACTTATGATGCGTTTTTGCCTTCACCTTATTCTTTTGAGCTTCTGACTAGCGGTGCTGGGTCCTTGGCCTTATTTTTTTTTGAAGCTCTTACTTGAGCTTTTTCTCTCTCTTCTTTTTTTGAAGCTTCTGCTTGAGCATTTTTTTTTTGAAGCTTCAGCTTGAGCTTTTTTTTTTTAAGCATATGATGGCGAAGGCAAGCCCCTTCTTGAACTTTCTTGATGTGCACGAAGGCGAAGGCAAGCCCCTAGGTTGTTGTCGACATGGGGTCAATCTTTTAACGCTGGGTGACCTTTTCTTGTCCTTTGATGTTGCCGCCGTCGCTGACTTGGTCAAGGTGATGGTGGGGACATGTTTTGGAAAGTGTATAGCTTGATGGAGGCCTTTCTGTGGGGTATGGTAAGGTTTATGGGGAGCTATCGATTGACTTTCTCCCACCAATTAATCAAAGCATTAATCATTTGTGGAATTACTTGTTGAGCAATGCTAGTGATCACATAGAACAAAACCATTTCATTAAATGTAATGTGGGGTGTAAAATAATGTCTCAAGTCTAGCAAGAAAAGAAACAAAACTTGCGTATGGAAAATTGAAGACTTAATTACAATGTCCGAGGAGGACTTGATTGAATTCTCTGATTTGCGTCTCCGTAGGCTCTTCAGCGGTTCTCAAATTCATTTTGGTTAGAACCTTCTCGGCAGCTGGGGCTTGATTTTCCTCTCGTTTGACAACATGCTTAAAGATTTGTTTAATGCATTGTTCATTAATGTTTCTGCATCTTTATCAAGTGAATCATTATTAACTGTTTTTGATTTATCATTTGTAAAAGTGGCAATGAGGGGATACTCAGAAAGGTCAAACATTTATTCAAAGCATAAGGAAGCGCGGTTTTTGTTACAAACGCATAATCTTTGGGCGCAAGGCCGTCAGACGACTTGAGAGACTCAAACTGAAATACAACAGATTCGGGGTGTTTTATTTTTGAAGCTAGACTCTAGGAGACGGAGGGTTAGCCAAAGCTTCTTAATTATTTCCTCTTGTTGTCAGTGGGTCCGCATTTGTGAAAGTTGTGCCGTTTTTGACGCTGCCACTTGCTCGACTTGTCTCGAACTGCCTTATTTCTGGGGAAGGCCTGATCCATCCCTTGGTGTGCCCCGATTCCGAAAAGGATTGTTGGGGAATAACCATCCTTGGATTCTTTCTTCAGAATTCTTCGTTGCAGAAGCCCCAGGTTCCGTCTTCACATCCCTAATCATCATGGGAATTTGCAGAGGACTTCTCCACCCTGATTACCCCGTCATTTCTAGGGAAAGGGTTTCCGGCTGTGTTGGGACTGCGGGGCGTTCCAACTTTTCCTCTTCTATTAGCCCTTGGACCACTTGTTTTAGCATGAAGCAATTGTCGGTTGTGTGACCGGGGTAGTTGTGGAAGGCAAAGTGTTTGCTCATGTCCATATCTGGCTTGCGAGTCTTTGGTTGGAAATTCTCAAGGGGTTTGAGAATGTTCTTCTTTACTAGTGTCTCGAGGACTTGGCTCAAGGGCATCCCAAGGTTATCGAAATGTTGGAATCGTTGTAGGCGGGGAGGTTTGTTGCTTCGTTGGGCTGTGTTCCCCTTGTTCACCTCATTGTTTAGGGGGAATGGATTTCCATCTGTATTGGGGCCGCAGGGGCGCTCTAACTTTCCTTCTTCAATTAGCCCTTGGACTGCTTGTTTTAGTATGACGCAATTGTCGATGGTGTGGCCGCGGTAGTTGTGAAAAGCACACCGCTTGCTCATATCCATGTTCGGGTTAGGACTCCTTGGTTGATAATTCTCAAGGGGCTTGATGAAATTACCCGGATCCGAGAGGCTCGCGCCCCGGCATCTGGCATCTTTCGCGTTGGAGCGATGTGTCTCGCCGCTTTTTGTTTTTGTAGAGTCGCCACGCCGTTTTTATTAAGCCCAAAACATTGAAAAAGGGCATCAGTTTAAAGATAATTTTCAACTGTTTTTTGTGTGATGAGATTTTGAGTTCGGAGCTCAGATGACTCCCCGGAAAGAGAATATTAGAATATTAGAGCTCACCCGAGTAGCCTCGTAAAACGAGTCTTTCGGATACCCCTAATATCCTTTAAATGTTGTGTGTGTGTGCTTTTAAAAATGCATGCTGTATCGGATGTCTACATTGTATGCTATGTATGAAAATGTATTGAAATAGTAATGGAAGGAAGCCTTACCAATGTTGGTTCGCGTTTGTCTTCCGCTGGGGAAAGGTGTTTGAGGTCGGAGTAGCGTTCCGGTACGGATCGGGATTGCTTCGGGAGATGCCGGTTGTCCGCGGACAGAGTTTCGGCGTGAGTTGAGGTTGCAGGCTGCGTTCGGGCAGAGGTTCGGCGTGCGTGTGGATCGTCGGGATCACTCGGGCAGAGGTTCGGCGTGCGTTGTGGTGGCAGGAGTCACTCGGGCAGAGTTTCGGCGTGGTTTGGGATCGTCGGTTTGACTCGGAAAGAGCGGGACACCGTGGAAAGACTGTGCAAGGCCTCGGAGTACCACGAGGGCCTCGAGTACCTCGAGAGTGCCTCGGGGCAGCGCGGGAGCCGTCTCGGGGAGCGCTCGGGGAGGCTTCGGAGCACCACAAGGGAGCTCGGAAGGCCTCGGAAGGATCCGAAAAGGGGCGGGAGTGCCTCGAGAGGACGTAGAGGGGAGCCAGAAGGCTAAGGGAGGAAGAGAGAAGAGGGAGGTGTGTCAAAATGAGGAGGGGGAGCCCTCTATTTATAGTAAAAATTTTGGAGCAAAGAGGTCCGTACGGACCTTCTTGGTTATCCAGAATTTTGGATTTCCTCGATTTGAGGGAATGCCGCAATGATGGTGAATATTCTGGAATGATGATGTCCCCCATGCAAGAAGGTCCGTACGGACCAACTCAGCATGCAAAGAGGTCCGTACGGACCAACCATGCATTTGGGTAATCATTTCTTCCGGGATTTGAGGGAATATTGTGGACTTTAAGGGGATTCAGTAATTATGACAAGAAAGAGGTCCGTACGGATCAATATTGCTTTCCCAATTTCTGAAAATTCCCAAAAGGTCCTTTGTCCCTTTTTATCCCGGGAAGGCTCCTCCCTTGGTTTGGTTGGGGGTTTGAGAGGGTTTTGAGAGGGTTTTGAGTGGGTTTTGAGTGCCGAGAGGTCTCCGAGGACTCGCGTTGATGAGTCTGCGGTGTTTCCGTGTGTTTGAAAGGGGTGATCCAGTTGGGGTACTTACAGAAGCCCCTCGACGACGTCACTTATGAAAGAAGTGGGGTCGCCGATAAGATAAGGGTCCTAATGCGGATCGCGTCTTTGGGAGAGGAAGTGACCGTGAGGGTCAATGTGAGGACGTGGTGGTGTCCTTTTGTGTGACCGTTTAGGTCAATAGGTGGACCCCTGTGATAGGATTCCTACGTATCCTCGCGGGGAATCAAGCACAGTCGTAGTTCGGGTGTGGGGTGAGTGTTTGGTGAATGCGGGCGTGGTGGTGCCCCTGAAGTGTCGTGTGACCGCCGAGGTCGATGGTAAGGACGTGGTGGTGTCTGGGTGACCGTATAGGTCGATGGGAAGGACGTGGTGGTGTCTAGGTGACCGTATAGGTCGATGGCTGGACCCTTGTGATAGGATTCCTACGTATCACCTGGCGGGAATCAAGCACAGTCGTAGTTCAGAGGTCGTGAATTTGTGAGTGCATGTGGGCGTGGTGATGCCACGAAGTGTTGTGTGACCGCCGAGGTCGTGGTAAGGACGTGGTGGTGTCCCAAGATGTGGTGACCGCCGAGGTCAATTGTGAGGACGTGGTGGTGTCCTGGGATGGAAATTTTACGATTTTCCTAATCGGGTGGTTTAAGGCCTTCCGGGCCGGGGATAGAGTGAGGACTTGAATCGTCTTCTGATTGCGGTTGGTGCCACGCTGGAGGACTTTGAATCGTCTTACGGCGGCGGTTGGTGCCACGGCTGGAGGACTTTGAATCGTCTTCGCGGCGGTTGATGCCACGCGCAGAGGACTTTGAATCGTCTTCGCGGCGGTTGATGCCACGCCGGAGGACTTTGAATCGTCTTCGGGCGGCGGTTGATGCCACGCCGGAGGACTTTGAATCGTCTTCGCGGCGATTGATGCCACGCCGGGAGGACTTTGAATCGTCTTGGCGGCGGTGATGCCACGCCGTGAGGACTTTGAATCGTCTTCGCGGCGGTTGATGTTATGCGAGGACTTTGAATCGTCTTCTAGCATAGCTTGATGTAATGCGCGAGGACTTTGAATCGTCTTCTAGCCGCGATTGTGGAGGCGTGGCCGCCTTGTGCTTCGAGAGGCGTAGATGCCTTTGTGTTTTTGCATGTTGAGTAGAAGGTTGGACTTACGATGACCGGCCGGTGCTTGCTGCCGTTGAAGTGGGCAAGGATGACGGCCGGTGATTGCTTCCCCATTTGGCATTTTGGAGGCGCTTCGTGCCTTGGGACTTGTACTCGGAGGTGTTGGCTCCTTCTTGTGCTTGTTTTGCCGTTGAGTGGGCAAGGATGATGATCGGTGCTGGGGATATGCAGTCTTGTATGACTTCCCTTTGGCTTGTTGGGGAGGAGCTCGGGCTTACTTTGATGGCCGGTGGTTGAATTGCCGTTGGAGTGGGCGAGGTTGGGCTTACATCTGACTGCCGGTGCTTGAATTGTTGGGGATGCGTGACCTTGTAGGGGCCCTTTTCTGTTGGGAAGATGACTTCGGACCTCTTTTGAGGGCCAGTTGTTGAGTTGTCGTTGAGCGCTTGGAGGCGTCTTGCGCCTTGATATTCGTGCTGGGAGGTGTTGGCTCCTTCTTGAATTGCCGTTGAGCGGGCGTTGGTTGAATTGCCGTTGAAGTGGGCGAGGACCGGTCTTACGTTGATGGCCGGGGATTGAGTTGCCGTTGAAGTGGGCGAGGACCGGTCTTACGGCCAAGCGGCGGATCGAGTTGCCGTTGAAGTAGGCGAGGACCCGGTCTTACTGCCGACGGCCGGGATTACCCGTTGAAGTAGGCGAGGGGCCGGTCTTACGCCGGCAGGCCGAGATTGAGTTGCCGTTGAAGTGGCGAGGACCCGATCTTACGGCCGACGGCGAGATGAGCTTGCGTTAAGTAGGCGAGGACCCGGTCTTACGCCGAGCGGCCGGTGGTTGAATTGCCGTTAAGTGGCGAGACCGGTCTTACGCCGGCCGGGGATTGAGTTGCCGTTGGGAAGTGGCGTGGACCCGGTCTTGGCCGACGGCCGGTGGTTGAATCACCGTTGGACCGGTTTAGGCTGGGGTGTTGCAGTTCTTTTGCTTTGTTTTGACTTTTCTCCGGAGGTATGAGTTTATTCTTTGTTTTTGATTTAGCAAATTGTCATTTCTCCATTGTCTTTTGCACTGAGCCTTTTACGCTTTTTGTCACGTGTGGTTCTACGAGATCTTCCGGTGCTTCCCGTGGATAGAGATCCGGGGAGTTCGCTGCAGATCTGCTATGCCGGGGCTCAAATGACGAGGAAGAGGAGGACCCGGGGGAAGCTCACCATCGCCTACGGGGATGTGCAGGAGCGTCTGGGAGAGAGATAGCCGTGAGGGGTTTGTCTTGTTCCCGTGGGCTCGGTATGAGGGATGAGTTTGAGGGGGCTCCCCGAGGTGACAGCGGGCGGAAGATGCCGCGGGGCTTGACTTGTGATGTCATGTATCCGGGAGAGCGGGTCTTCCACGGCGGCATGGCCCCGGTGTGCTTCCGTGGCTCCGAGGGACCCTCCCTTGGGATGCTTGATTCAGGACATGGACGTGCTCGATTTCGAGAGGTACCTTGGCGGTGTCGCGCCAGGAGTTCATCTTGTATGGAGAGGTGTACGGGGCCTTCGTGAGGAGGAAGGCGAGACGCCGCAGTACTAAGCGCGGGAGAGAGAGGCTGGCCCGCGAGACTCCCAGAGGATTCCCGATGCGGGGGGCGGATTTCACGTACGTCCGCGGGGACGGATCGAGAGAGGGTGTCTATACCCGTTCGGGAAGCGAGCTCTGCTTGCATCTGAAGTGGACCCAAATAGATCGGTGAGTGTCTTGACTCTTTTCCATCTTGGCATCTTTTACGTATTTTTCTCTTTTTGTTGTTGAGTATAAGCTGTATTCTTTGAGCGTTTCCTTGGGCTGCTTGTTAGTGCGGAGTCCGGGGAGAGAGCCTATGATATCTTGACTCGCCGTTACGTGGCGATGAGGTCGTTGCGAAAAGATGGCTTGAAAGATATCTTGCCGCGGTCTTCGCGTCGTGTGCAGCGTATGAGCATGCCTTGAGGCACTCGTAGGCGTTCCTCCGCCTAGAGCCGAGCCGGAGCCGCAGCGGGAGGGACCTTTGAGGCGGCGTAGCATGGATGCCTGACGTCTTCGGGAGGCTGCGGGGGCCTTCGAGGAAGCGGCCCTTTCATCGATTCCGCCTCGCATGGTGCACCGCGAGTTGAGGTTCCCTCGAGCCTTCTTTCTTTGATCCTTTCGCCGGATTTGATCCTTCGAGTACTTTTCATAGGAGCCTCACGGCGTGCTCGGTATTCGACGACGAGGATGTGACGGCGAGTTATTTGGGATGCCCGACTTTTCTTTGGAGGACCTCGGCGAGGATGATGATCTTGAGGATTCGATTGAAGTATTCATTTTTGCTTTCCCTCTTTTCATATCCCTCCCTTTTTTTTTTTTGTTTAGCAAAGACATTTATTGGTACACTGTAATAAAACACATGTATTTGCATGGCAAAGCAAACATTTTTATTTTAAGATGTAATGTCATTTATTTTTGTGATTCCGGGAATTGTCCTAGAAATTGTTGCTATTATTATTTTTTATTTTGTGCATGCGCGTATTTGTGAGTGCATTTGTGGGTAGTGTATGTTTGTAGGGAATGGCTTTGGCAGTGTTTAGGCGATTTGGAGCAAGAGTTTCTTTGAGGACAGTGGATTTTATGCTTGTTCTTTGGGAAATGGGTTCGGTTTGCAAGGAGGTCCGTACGGACATACTTAGCATGCAAAGAGGTCCGTGCGGACCAACCTTGCTTTGGGAAGGACATAAATGCTTTCCAGTGTCTCGGTTCTTCCTCATTTCCCCATTTGCGACCATTTTCGAGCTTTCTTCCCCATTTTCTCTAGGAACCACCATTTTTGCCATGGATTCTTCGTACGTCCCTA
The DNA here is from genome assembly GCA_022495995.1 of Adenophora triphylla var. japonica. Classification (NCBI taxonomy): domain Eukaryota; kingdom Viridiplantae; phylum Streptophyta; class Magnoliopsida; order Asterales; family Campanulaceae; genus Adenophora; species Adenophora triphylla. The sequence goes on along the minus strand of JAFEMH010005571.1, from coordinate 19,968 downwards.
GAATTTTGCCGAGGCTTTCGCGGGAGAGGCAAGCACACTTCCTTGAGCAGCTGAAAACGTGGATGCAGCGCTGTATGAGGCATCAGAGACGGGCTTTCGAGGTAAGGTTTCGTCTTTGCTCGATTTGGTCTTTTAAGGAGTTGGTTCCTGATTGGGATTTGTTGCGGGCTGCCGCGAAGTTGCAGGGATGTTAGGAGGCACGTGTACCGTTTCTCCTATAATGAAATGGTGCCCACTTTTGAGGATTTTCGGGCTTTGATGGGGGACCGGGAGGTGGAGGCCATCTCGCTTCCTTTGATTGGTGGTCTGCGGTGCGCGTGAAGCTTGCGAGACTTTCTTCGTGCTTCGTTGGAAGAAGTGCAAGGCATGATCCTTGATTCGGGTCATATCGACATTTCGAAGCTGCCGGAGCGGTTCATGGTTGATGATGAGAGTGACGTCTCTTGGGACGCATTTGCCTTGTGCGTGATGGCGACGCTTTTCTGGTCGGCTCCCTTGGCATTTGCGATGGCGCTTTGCTAGATGTGGTAGGAGCGCTGCTGGAAGGCTGGAGAGGATATTGTCCCGTTGGTGGGAGACTCTTCATGGTATCGACCGTACGGCGGGGATCGTTTTATGAGAGGGGAAGCCCCGCTTTGCTCACCTTGTGGCTGCGAGAGAGACTTCGGGCCATGTCGAGGCTCCCACGTCGTTTAGCCCGTGGTCATTTGCTCAGCGACCTCTTGTGTTGGATATGGATCGATCCGCTGGGAGAGATGGATGGCACGGCTTGGTACGCATCGAGATCCGCTGGTGGGTTCCGTGGAGGATTGAGACCGGAGGGTCTTGCGGGAAGGGTCCTACGTTGTCGGGGTTCCGGGTTTGTCTTGGTCCTCCTTCTATATTCCGTCACTTGTTTCCGGCGGTTTGGGATGAAGCGGGAGCCTTTGTTGGGCTGGGATGACCTTGCTACTGCGGAGGTAGTTCCTCTTTGTATGGCGGCTTCGGGTGCCTTCTTGTATTTTACGAGGGTATGGAAGTATTCCGCTTTCCCTCTGTGGTACTCCTTAGACGTTGGGGAGCGTTGTATTGACGACTCGCATGGCCTGGTATGAGCGGCGTGTTGGGCGATCCCAAGTGGTGCTTGGAGACAGGCGTGTAGCGATTGCAGGACCCGGTTGCCGTAGCGGCTATTGCCTTAGGAGTTCGAAGCACAGTCGACCCTTTGGATGTGACGGGAGACACTTTGTTTGACTACGAGACTAGAGTTGACCGGCCCGACGGGGAGAGGTCCTCTTTACGGGCTCGCGAGGAGGAGATCCGAGCCGAAGCACGGGCGAATGAAGCCACGAGAGCTCTGGATTATTTGACTCTACGGGGAGGACCCCGGATCTCGGATCGAGAGACGCGAGTTGGTTCACGTGGAGCGAAAGAAGACTCGCCGGGGACGAGGGAAGAAAGGAAAAGAATGGCGAGGGACAAGCGCAGATGGCGCGGAATGACCTCCTAGGTATCCATTCATTGCATTGCAAACACATTATTAGTTAAATGTATTAAAATTTGTCTTTTAGCATGTTGTGAACTTGAGAGTAGACCGTGCTTGAACTCATCAAGAAATGTTGTAACCGTTAGTGATTTGTGATTTACTTTTAAAGCTTTGTCGAGACGCAAGATCTCTTGTTTGCCTTTGCTTCTGTTGTGCACTTTGTCGGCGTCCGTTCTTGAACTTTTACATTGCATTTGCGGGCCCAGACGATGCAGGCCCAGCGGCTTAATCCCCTTTCTTTGAGGCTTTGTGCTTGGCTGAGAGCTTGAATGATCCCCTGACAAGTTGTTTTGACGGTCTTTTCCGCAGCTTCCTTGCCTCTTGTTGGCGTCGGGCTCTTGACCTCTTTTTTGCAGCTTCTGCTTGAGCTTCTTTTATTTATTGTTTTTTTTTTATGAGCCCTTGCTCGAGCTCTTTTTTTTTAATTTATTTTTTTTTGTGAGCCCTTGCTCGAGCTCTCTTTCTTTTGTGTTTTGTTTTTTTTACGCGAGCCCTTGCTCGAGCTCTTTTTTTTTTTTTTTTTTTTTTTTTGAAGCGCGTGAGGCGAAGCAAGCTCCTGGCTTGGAAGCAGACATGAGTCGATCGTTTGATCTTTGAGTGACCCTCGGATGTCCTTTGATATTGCCGCCGTCGTTTGACTTGGTCAAGGTGGCTATTTGGGCGTGTTTACGAAAAGTGCGTAGCTTGATGGAGGTCTTGATTGACATTCAAACTTTTGACTTTTTGTGTATTTTTAGACCGGACCAATTAAGGTTGCCTACGTTCCCGGACTAGAGGGCTCGGAGTGCACGTAGTTCGACACTACATGGAGTGCCAAGAGATGCACAGCTGTTCTTCTTCAGGCGAAGTATCTGCGAAGTTTGCTTCCGTTGGTGGATTCATGAAGGGATTGCCGTCTAGGTGCATCGGCTTCATGGCGCCTCGGAGAAGATCTTTTGAACCACGAAAGGGCCGATCCATGTGGGTTCCCATTTTCCCGATGGGTTGGTTCGAGTGGGAGGCTTTTCTTTGAGTACAAGGTCACCTTCACGATGTCTCGGGATTTGACTTTCTTGTCGAAAGCTCTAGCCATCCCTGCTTTGATAGGCTCGGACGTGTTCCATGGCCTTTAGTCGTCGCTCGTCTAGCGAGAGCCAATTCGTCATGTCGACTTCGGAGCCATTCGACTTCGTTGATGTCATTTTCCGGCGGTACTCGGAGTGAGGGGAATTTCGGCTCGATGGGAAGGAATGCTTCCATCCCGTAGGTCGGGGCAAATGGGGTTTCTCCCGTGGGCATTACGGCGATGTGCGGTAGCCCCAAAGTGCAAGGTGCGGCTTCTCGGGCCAATCTCGTCCTCGGGTGGTCATTTTCGGATGATCCGTTCGAGGTTTTGTTTCTTTGCTTCCACGGCGCCGTTTGTTTGTGGCCGGTAGGGAGAAGATTTGTGGCGTGTGATCTTGAATTCGGCCCGTGATGCAGCCGAATTCCCCTTCGAAGTGTGAGCCGTTATGCGATATGACCTCGTTTGGGATGCCGTATCGGCGAGATGATGTTTTCTTTGAGGAAATGCGCGACCTTCTTGGAGGTGAGTACCTTGTAGGACTTGGCTTCGACCCATTTGGTGAAGTAGTCGATGGCTACTAAGATGAACTCGTGACCCGATTCTTGCTGGCGGAGCGATTTTCCCGATGACGTCAATTCCCCCAGTGGCAAAGGGCGAGGTGTAGTCATGCGGTAGAGATCGTGGGGCGCGGATGATTGAGGTTGGAGAACCGTTGACACTTGTCGCGGCTTCGGACAAAGTGGATCTGTCAATGCCTCCATGGAGATCCGGTAGTAGCCCATCACGAGAATGGTTTGCATCGGGGCTGCGGCGTTCATGTGGGGACCGCAAGCCCCATTGTGGACTTCGTTCATGAACTTGTTTGCTTCTTCTTGGCTGACGCAGCGTAGGAGTGGCCCATGGTAGCGTTTCTTGTATAGCATGTTCCCGAGGATGACGAAGTGAGAGGCGAGGCGTTTTAGGGCCATGATGCTCTTGGTTTTGACTCCTCCTGTGTGTGGGTCTTCCTTGTTCATGAAGGTGGCTTCCCCGCTCTTGAGGTATTGGAAAGTCTGGTTTGTGCTGGAAATGGCGGCGGACTTGCGTCTCTTTGGCTCTTCAGCAATCTTGCAAATCATTGTGATTAAAACCTTCTCGGCAGCTTGGGCCCGGTTTTTCTCTCGTTTGACAACATGCTTAAATGTTTGCTTGATGCATTTATTTAATTAATGTGTTTGTCTTTTGTATAGATGAATTGTTATTAACTTGTTTTGATTAGTTAATATCATCATTTGTTAAAGATGCAATGAAATGTTTTTTTTTTTTTTAGGAAGGTCGGACCTTTTATTGAAAGCGTGAAGACTGTACATTGTTGATCAAAGACTCACAATCGTGCGGCGTAAAGCCGTCAAAAGACTCAAAAGATGTGAATACACGGACAACAAGACTCGAAGCTAGACTATAGGCGACGAGGGATTGGACCAGAGCTTCATTACTCTCGGATGGTTTGTAGCTCTAGAGGGAGTGGTGCTTTGGTTCGGGTGGCCAATCTTCCCTTGGCATGAGTCCGGAAAGTAGCTTGCATGCGGTTCGATTTCAAACCGGATCGCGGAGGTTTTTAGCTGCTCCCACGATGATGTCCCTCCATTAGTGTTGCCACCGAGTCCTTGGGGGTTTTTGATGATAGAAGTCGGCGAGGGCCACTTCTAGGAGGGCGAAGCATTCGGCGATTCGGAGTGGATTCTTGCGATGTTGATCACCTTCATAGAATCTGCTTCTTTATGGGATCTTTGCTTGGACGACGTTTACAATGTCGATTCGAGCGGGCATGCTATATCTCCTTCCACTGATTAAGCCTTGGAGGAGGTTACGCATTTGTTCGTCCGGGTCGGACAGGAATGTTGAATTGAACTAAGGCTGTGATGGTTTGTCTCCATAAGATCCGAGAGTGTCGGTTAGAGGGTTGTCTTGTGGGGATCGGTGATGAGCCGGTTTGTAAGGGGTTTTCGGCGAAGTAAGGGTCTACTCCTCGATCAATTTCCATTAGGGCATCCATCTCTTGATCCTCTCTCGAAGCATTCTTCACGGTCGCATATGTCGAGTTGTCATCTGACCCATGAGTTCTTCAATTTCCCGGCTCGTCGCGGCTTAGAGCGTGGATGTAAGGATCCACTTCGTAGCGGGACGGGGTAGGAGAATCATGCAGGGGAAGAGTATTCGGTCATGTCGGGACCTTCTACAGGTCGTAGCTGGCGGCCAAGCACTTGCCATTACTGCTTTGCTTCCGCGGATCACATCGATCGCTCCGTTGGCATTGATGAATTTCACGCATTGGTGAAGAGTAGATGATCTTGCTTTCATCGATGTATCCAAGAGCCGTCCCAACAAAGCGAGAGAAGGTTGGTTTGATTTCCACGACTTGGAACTCTACTGAGCTCCGGTTATGCGTCGAATTGGATCCTCAAATTGATGACTCCTACGATTGGTCGTGCGGTGGAGTCGTAGGCTCGGATTACGAGGTGAAGGCCTTATCGAAGAACGGTCGATGCGGAGTCGTTTCGGTGTGCTTAAAGCGATGATGTTGGCTGCGGAGCCGTTATCAATCAAGACGTTCGGGAGGAAGAACATCTCTATTTTTATGAGGATGAGGAGGGCTTCGTTGTGCCGATTCTCACATATTGGCAAGTCATCGTCTGTGAAGGCTAAACCGCTTCCCGTGCTACCGTTGGACTCGGTCTCGTCTGCAGGAACGTTCGATCCATCCATTTGTATGCCTTGGCTGGGGCAAAGATCGTAGGGAGACGGTGGCCCTTGGGCGTTCTTGTCGGAATTCCCGGTCACGAGATCTCTTGACTGCGGTTTCACGCTCCCGGTCGTAGCGGGACGGCATGCGACGGTTTCGGAAATTGCGGGGGTGCTCTCGCTTGGAGTTTCGTCAAAGGCTATTGAGTTTACCCTGTCGTTCGGGAATGGATTTCCGATGGTATTGGGACCACGAGGGCGTTCCAATTTTCCCTCCTCAATGAGCCCTGGACCACTGCTTGAGTACGAAGCAATTGTCGGTGGTGTGGCCGGGGTAGTTGTGGAAGGCGCGGTGTTTGCTCATATCCATGTTGGGTTTGAGGGTCTTCGGTTGGAAATTCTCGAGTGGTTTGAGAAGATTTCGCTTCACCAAAGCTTCAAATACTTGACCCAGGGCATTTCCGGGTTATCTAAATCTTTGGCTGTGGGAAGCGAGGGGGTTGCTATTCTTTGGGGCTGCTTGATCGCGGTTTACTTGAGCTCCGTTACGAATGTAGTGCCTTGTTCCATTGCTTCCTTTCCTTTGGTCGGGCGGGGAGTTGAAGTTGCCGAGGTTTGTTCGATAGCGGTAAGATGAGGCGGGGTTCTTTGTTGCCTTTTGAAGACTCGAGTCTTTTCAAACTTTGTCAGGCGTTGACCGTAGCACGGAGATGCGGGTAGAAATGGTGGGCGATCAAGGTTCTCAAAAGATGGCTTGAGGCGGGAATGGAAGATGTCCATCTGCTCTTCCTTGGAAAGCGGATCCATTATCTCGCTTAGCTTCAGTTCCATCTTTTATAGAATTCGCCCCTTTGGTTCGTCATCCTTTTGTTCGGTGGCTTGCGGGTCATGGCGGTTTGTTTCCCATTCAAGATTGGCGCGGTACTTCTCCGAAAGATTTCAGCGATCGATCCCACGTGGAGCGGTTTTACTGCCTTCACATTGAGGAACCACCTTAGTCTTTGTGGATTTGAGAGAATGCTGAAAATGATGCGCCATCTGTTGAGGGTTGCCCACTTTGGCTCTCATACCCGGGGACGTAGGTGTCGATGTGGGTTTTGGGCATTACGTTTCCGTCAAACTTTTCCATTTAGGCATCCTGAACTTTGGAGGGAGAGGGACCACTTTGTTCGGATCGGTAGGCGGAGGGAGTCCTTCCGAGAACTAGCTAGCTTGCCTTGCATGTCTTTCATTTGTTCGATCGGCCAAGCCATGTGAGGATCAGTATGTCACGAGGTGGGTTACCATTTTCGGGGACGGAAACCGAAGATGGAGGTGGATTGGGCGATGGGATCGCCATTCGGGAGTCTTGGGGAGGTAGTTGAGTGTATACCAACCCATACCACAGGGTGTTGAAGTTGAGGGCATGATTGCCGAGGTCCGCTAAGGGTTGTGTTTGGGAGGCGGGAAATGATTCGTTAGCCCCAATTGGCGAGGCTAGCGGGTGGCAAACTTGAGATGTCGGGGTATCCGCTCGGGATGCTGTCCACTGGTAAGAATGGGGACTTTTGATTGTGGTTGCGAGGCTCGTATAGAGGCAAAGGATTGAATCTGGGGGATACAGAGATGCATTGGGATACGGCGGAGCGAGCACGTATGTGTCTTTGTTGGTGCGAGCTTGATGTGCGGGCGGGAAGCTGAATGTCTTGAGGCGGGCATGTCGGGCTGCTTGGCCCAGCGCTGAGGAGCTTTGAGCGAAGGCTGCTTTGCGTTCTTTGGGATCTCGTAGCTTGGCGGAGGCGGGACCCTGCGATAGCTTTGGCCAGGGGAGCCGGTATGTCTTCGTCTTCTATGAGAACAAAGGTTCCATCGGGTTGGGAAGCTGCGGCTGTTCATCGAAGACGCGGGGTGTCTACGATCCCGAGCTTGCTTTGTTCCTCTTGGCGCTTCTTGATGGTTTCGAAGGCTCGCAAAGACCTCCTCCATTGTGCAGGAGGTTCCTTAGTGGCGGGGTTCCGTTTCCCTCAGCATTATCTGTTGATCCGTCATGGGGAGTATCGGATGGTGCGGACCGTTGAGCTGGAAGGGCTATCGGACCTTGTGACCTCGATGCGAAAAGGCGGCTTCCGGGGATTCTCAACCACTCTCGGTTATTTGGAGGGTGACGGGCAAGGTTTAGACACGGGAATGGCCTAACGGGATAAAGGGGAAAGCTCACGTGGCATGCGGTTTCGTTTCTTTTATTTTCGATTTTTTTGTTGTTTTAATTTACTTAAAACATGTTTTCTCGAGAATCCTAGGTAGGTTGGAAAAGATTGCTCTTCTTTTCGCAACTATGCTAGATCTGGGTCGATGGAGACCATACGTGCGGCTATAAGCCCCTCGTTTTGCACTGTATTTCGACATCCCGGGGTGGACGGCCCAGGCGAGGGTCCTATAGTGCAAGAGGTTTCCACCGGCCTAAAAGAAAAATCGAACCTAAGGACCGAGCTGTCATGTTCGTTTTGATGCGTTAGCCATGTGAATAGTGAACCGAGCCGGCCACTAAGTCAAGATCGGGTCAAGAGTTCGGCATGACCTCTCTTTACCTTGCTTGCGCAAGGGATGCGTGACGTTAGGCGTTGGCTGGTCATATTGTCATGGGCGACGTATCAAAGGCGTGATGACATGGTGTCATGCGAGCATGGATGTATATCAGGGACGGCACATCGTGCAGGTGTAGCCGGAAATCAAGATCAGTCAAGATTTTAGCATGACCTTTCATCACTTTGCTTGCGAGGATCTTGAGTTAGAGCCTTGACTCGAGAAAATGGCCGGCATGGTATATGTATCCAGTGTATGACACGGGAGGTAAAAACCAGCAGAGTACGGGACGAGTGTGACTCAAGACTCAAGCGTGCGGGGTTGACGCTTGGCTAGGATGGGATGTTTGGAATGATCCCGTGCGCGTCCAGAGGCCTAGGAAGACCTAACGGACTGCAAGCGAGACCACTCCGGGTTGAGGGTTGTAGTGTGCGGTGTATCAGGCGACCGGTGCGAGTAGCGTGCGGTGTAACCGAGGCGGCGGTGCGCGTAGTGTGCGGTCTCTAAAATTCTTTTACGAGTAAAACGAAGTTTTTGAAGAATTTTAAATGTATGCACAGATGTATATTGATGCATTTTTTGTATTTTTATTTTTTTTGTAAAATAAAAACGAAGCACGTGCACACACACACAACAGTTAAAGGAAGGGGTAAAATGAAAGTTTGACCCTCATCATTGTTTTAAAAATCTTTTGTTTTGTTTAAAAGTTTTTAAAACAAAATTTTCCCCAGCGGAGTCGCCAACTGAAATTACCCGGATCCGAGAGGCTCGCGCCCCGGCATCTGGCATCTTTCGCGTTGGAGCGATGTGTCTCGCCGCTTTTTGTTTTTGTAGAGTCGCCACGCCGTTTTTATTAAGCCCAAAACATTGAAAAAGGGCATCAGTTTAAAGATAATTTTAAACTGTTTTTTGTGTGATGAGATTTTGAGTTCGGAGGTCAGATGACTCCCGGGAAGAGAATATTAGAATATTAGAGCTCACCCGAGTAGCCTCGTAAAACGAGTCTTTCGGATACCCCTAATATCCTTTAAATGTTGTGTGTGTGTGTGTGTGCTTTTAAAAATGCATGCTGTATCGGATGTCTACATTGTATGCTATGTATGAAAATGTATTGAAATAGTAATGGAAGGAAGCCTTACCAATGTTGGTTCGCGTCTGTCTTCCGCTGGGGAAAGGTGTTTGAGGTCGGAGTAGCGTTCCGGTACGGATCGGGATTGCTTCGGGAGATGCCGGTTGTCCGCGGACAGAGTTTCGGCGTGAGTTGAGGTTGCAGGCTGCGTTCGGGCAGAGGTTCGGCGTGCGTGGGGATCGTCGGGATCACTCGGGCAGAGGTTCGGCGTGCGTTGTGGTGGCAGGAGTCACTCGGGCAGAGGTTCGGCGTGGGTGGGGATCGTCGGTTTGACTCGGAAAGAGCCGGGACACGAGTGGAAAGACCGAGCAAGGCCTCGGAGTACCACGAGGGGCCTCAGAGTACCTCGAGAGTGCCTCGGGGCAGCGCGGGAGCGTCTCGGGAGCGCTCGGGGAGGCTTCGGAGCACCACAAGGGAGCTCGAAAGGCCTCGGAAGGATCCGAAAGGGGCCGGGAGTGCCTCGAGAGGACTTAGAGGGGAGCCAGAAGGCTAAGGGAGGAAGAGAGAAGAGGGAGGTGTGTCAAAATGAGGAGGGGGAGCCCTCTATTTATAGTAAAAATTTCGGAGCAAAGAGGTCCGTACGGACCTTCTTGGTTATCCGAATTTTGGATTTCCTCGATTTGAGGGAATGCGCAATGATGGTGAATATTACGGAATGATGATGTCCCCCATGCAAGAAGGTCCGTACGGACCAACTCGGCATGCAAAGAGGTCGTACGGACCAACCATGCATTTGGGTAATCATTTCTTCGGGATTTGAGGGAATATTGTGGACTTTAAGGGGATTCGGTAATTATGACGGCAAAGAGGTCCGTACGGATCAATATTGCTTTCCCAATTTCCTGAAAATTCCCAAAAGGTCCTTTTGTCCCTTTTTATCCCAGGAAGGCTCCTCCCTTGGTTTGGTTGGGGGTTTGAGAGGGTTTTGAGAGGGTTTTGAGTGGGTTTTGAGTGCCGAGAGGTCTCAGAGGCTGCGTTGATGAGTGCCGGTGTTTCCCGTGTGTTTGAAAGGGGGTGATCCAGATTGGGGTACTTACACTTGAGCATGTTCTGGTTCACCAACGCCTCGAACACTTGGCTTAGAAGCATTCCGAAGTTGTCGAAGTGCTGAAAATGTTGCGGCCGGGGAGGATTGTTGTTTCTCGGGGGCGCTTGATCGCGGCTTTCTTGACTCCATTCTGGATGTTTTGGACTGCTCCGACGGCTTCTTTTCCTTTGCCTGGAGGTGGATTGGTTGACGGGATTTGAGGCCATGAAGCAGCTGGAGCAAAAGCAGGTTGTTCGAAGTAATGGGTCGGAAAAGTTATGTGGGGGAAACCTGTTGAATTATGGGCATATTGAGAGAAGGAAGTGAACACGGGAGGATTTTGAATGTTATTTGGATCTGTTTGAGATGGTCCGGCGATGCGCTGATGATATTGAGCTTGCGGCGCTGGGCCGGAAAATTGATTGTGTTGCGGTTGACTGATCGGAGCCGCTTGACCGAGGCCCGGGTGAAGCTCTGAGCGGGAGCTATTTTGCATTGCTAGGTTTCCGTAGCTTTGTGAAGGAGGGATCTGCTGATAGATTTGGGACACCGGGGGAACAGGTATTTCTTCGTCTTCTATGAGAACGAAGGTCCCATCAGGTTGGGGAACCGCGACGGTTCTGCGACGGCGCATGGCATATTCGATCCAAGCCTGCTGCTCTTCTTGGCATTTCCCGAGAGCCTTGAAAGCTTGCCAAACTTCTTCCATCGTTTGGAAATTTCCCGGGGGTGGGGTTTCGTTTCCCTCACTGTTATCTGCTGACCTGGCCATGGGGAATCAATGGAGTGCCCTGGTGGCTGTACTGGGAAGGCTGTTGGACCTTGCGCCTTTAACACTGGAACGGCGGCTCCCGGGTATTCTCAACCACTCTCTGTTCGCTGGAGGGGGTGACGGGTAAGGTTTAGACATGGGAAGACCTTTTTGGATAAGGGGTAAAGCTCATGTAACATGCAGTTTCCGTTCTTTATTTATTTATGTTTTTTTTATTGTTTTAATTTACTTAAAACGTGTTTTTTCTCAGAATCCTAAGTTGGTTGGAAAAGATTGCTCCCCATTTTCGCAACTATGCTAGATCCTGGGTCAATGGAGACCATCTGTGCGGCTATAAGCCCCTCGTTTTGCACCTGTATTTCGACATTCCGGGGTGGATAGCCCTGGGCGAGGGTCCTATAGGGCAAGCGGTTTCCACCGGTCTAAAAGAAAAATCGAACCTAAGGACCGAGCCTATCATGTTCATTTCAATGCGTTATCCATGTGAATAGTGAGCCGAGCCGGCACCTGAGTCAAGATCTGGTCGAGAGTTCGGCATGACCTCTCTTTACCTTGCTTGCGCAAGGGATCTGTGACGTTAGGCATTGGTTGGGTCATATTGTTATGGCTGACGTATTAAAGGCTTGATGACATGGTGTATGTGGGCATGGATGTATATCAGGGAGGGAACATCGTCTGGGTGTAGTCGCCAACTGAAATTACCCTCATTCGAGAAGCGCGCGGGATCCCCGGCATCTGGCGTCGGTCAGTCGGGACCGCGTGTTCGCTTCGTTTTTCGCGTTGTAGAGTCGCCACGCCGTTTTGATTTAGCCCAAAACATTGAGAAAAGGCTCAGTTTAAAAACTGTTATTGTGTGATGAGATGTTTGAGTTTGGAGGTCAGGTTACGCCTCGGGAAGAGAATGTTAGAGCTCACCTGAGTCGCCTCGTAAAAACAAGTCTTTCGGTACCCCTTCTTTCTTTAAAAGTTGTGTATGTGTGTGTGTGTGCTTTTTAAAAATTCATGATGTATCTGATGTCTACATTGTACACTGCGTATTGAAATACATTGAAATGGTGTAGGAAGGAAGCCTTACCAATGTTGGTTCATATGTGTCTTCCGGCCAGGGAATAGTGTTTGAGTGTTGAATAGTGTTCCGGGACGGATCGGGATGGCGTCGGGATGTGCCGGATGTCTGCGGACAGAGCTTCGGCGTGCCTCGGGATTGTCAGGTGTGTACTCGGGCAGAGTTTCATCATGCATTGGGATCATCAGTTTCACTCGGGCAGAGTTCCGGCGTGCGTCGGTATTGTCGGTTGCGCTCGGGCAGAGTTTCGACGTGCGTCGGGATCGTCGGTTGAGCTCGAAAAGGGCCTAAACACCTCGGGATGGACCGGAATGCCTCGGGAAGGATTGGCAGGGCTTCGGGATGGATTGGTGAGGCTTCAAAAAGCCTCAGGAGTGCCTCGGGGCATATCGGGAGCGCTCGGCAGTGCTCGGCAGAGCTTCGGAGTACCACAAGGGGCCTCGGAATGCTCCGGATGGAGCCGAAAGGGATCGGGATTGCCCCGAAGGGTCTTAGAGAGGAAGCCTGAAGGCTGTGGAAGAGAGGAGAAGAGGATTGGGTGTAAAAAATGAGAGGGGGAGACCTCTATTTATAGGGTCCATATTCTGGCTAGTTGTGTCGCACGACACTATCAACCATTACCAGTTTTTTGGTTTTCCTGGATTTAAGGGAATATCGTGGACTTTAAGGGGATTTTGTAATTATGATGTCCCTTGGCAAGGTGTGTCGCGTGGTACTGTCAGCCATTACCATTTTTTTGGTTTTCATGGATTTAAGGGAATATTCTGGACTTTAAGGAGATTTTGTAATTATGATGTCTCTTGGCAAGGTGTGTCGCACGGCACAAGCTACCAATTCCATATTTTCCAAAATTCCTTAAAAGTCCTTTTGTACTTTTTAATCCCAGAATGGCCCCCCTGGTTTGGTTGGTGGTTTTTGGGTTTTTGAAGGCTACGGGTGTTCGAGCCTGCGTTTGTGTGAGTCTGCGGTGTTTCCCATGCGTTGAAAGGGAGTGATCCAGATTGAGGTACTTACAACATCGCAAGATATGCGGACATGGAACCTGGAGGACAATATGAAAGTTTATGTTCCGAACATCAATCGTTGAAATATTATCTCGAACTTTCTGAACTTTTTGTGGACTTATGTTTGGGTATTTCCTCCTCACATCCTCACACATTGATGAACCCTAAACCTGAGTAAAAGTACAAGACATGAACACAATATCAACTGACAACAAAAATGAATCGAATTAAAAGAAAAAAAAAGGTCTGACAGCCTCCCCAATGAACACAATATCAACAAACAATGCTTGTAAGCTGAACACAAGACATGAAATCTAATAGCATATAAAAACTATCAAAAGTGTGTTTAAATAATCCCCTTACCATTTTTCTTATGGTTTCATTTTCATTGCTGTCTTCATCATTTTGAGATGTTGACCCATTATCACTTTCGTCCACCAGTACATTGCGCTTTCCACTTGGTACATTGCGCTTTCCACTTGGTAAATCCAAACCATGAGTTTTTTGTTGCAATATCATGTTTGCCAAAAATCCAGCACCTTGAGAATTAATAAAGTCAGTAATCCTTTTCAATTTTTCATTATGTTGTCGTTCATAATCTGAAATCTGACTTTGCCCACCAGAAGGTTTGGCCTTCATACCTTTTATCTGTAAATACCAAAAGGAAAAAAACATGTGACATCAAATTGTGATCATACTAAATGAATTAAAATGCAAAAATAAAGTTAGAACATGAGATAAACAATTAGGCACACAATACCATCAGAAAATTCTCTAGGTGGAATTTGAACAGCATACTACCAACCTTCTTTATTTAAATTTTCTACAAAAAAGACTTGATGTGCCTGAGATGCCAAGATAAATGGTTCTCCTTCATAAATAGTCTTGTTCATATTAACCATAATAAGCTCATCTTCATCTTTTTCAGAGTAAAACCACACACATTTAAACAAGACAACACTAAAGTAACCATGATATGAAATCTCTATGATGTCTTATATTGAACCGTAGTAATTGACATCTCCCACTATAGGATTTTTATCTTTGGAACTCGCAAAACTATGTGTTACTGTTGTGAGAGTGACTCCATTATTTTGAGTTTCACACTTCAAATCGCGCTTCATGGTACGAAACATATAACCATTAATGAGTACTGTGTACTTTTTAGCTACATAAGAAGGTACTTCGATAGCCATAAGATATGGTCCCGAATTATGTCTTGGCCTTCTTGAAGTTTTAAATCAACTCTCTCCCTAAACCATTCCATGAAATCCTTGCTGTGGTCATGAGCACTATTCCACTTTCGTTTTCGCTTATTACTTACACCCATCTTGTGCTCACTCTGATAAAAAAAAGAACATCTTACTAACATATAATACCAAAAAAATGAAGGAAACCAAAAAAACTACTGAATGGTTTGTTATCTTACTTTATGTATCTTTCAACTTCCTCGCAATCACAATTGAATAAGACATAACGATGAGCTTGTGCCCATGTGATACGGTCAATCATGTTTTCAACATATTTTTTCTTTGAGGTCCTTCCCTTTCCCCTAATAGGACGTCCTATCTTAGGAAAAAATGATTGTGAGACACTACACTTATTAGTATCAAGTGAGGATATATTTGTTCGTTTTAGATATCTTGCAATGAATAAAACACATTCTTTAGATAGTTACCCTTCAGCCATTGAGCCTTCTGGACGACCCTTGTTCCGAACACCCAACTTTAAGTCTCAAAGATACCTCTTAATTCCGTACATGTTCCTTGAACTAACAGGTCTGCCCAACTTAATTTAGTCCACCAAATGTATAGGTAATTGCACCATTATGTCGAAAAGGCTAGAGGAAAAATATGTTCAAATAGGCAAAGTGTTTTGACTATCTCCGAACGAAGTTTGCTAAGATGTCGAGGATCAATAACTTTATACCATATGCCTTTGAAAAAACCACAAAGTCGTATCAGTGGAGTAGCAACATATTTAGGCAATGTTGTATTCACAGTGATAGGTAGCAAGTAATTCATCATAAAATGAGCATCATGGCTTTTGTAGCATGTGATTTTACTTTCTTCAACTTGCACACATCGAGCAATATTAGAAGCATATCCTTGTGGCAACATAGCATTTTTTATGACTTGGAAAAACTTGCGCTTTTGGTCTCGTGATATCCAAAGCAAGATCTTGGGATTTCCTCACCGCCATCTTCTAAGTGGCGCGGCTGAAGCTCGATAATTCTAAGTGCGGTCAAGTCTCGGCAGCACTTTTATGATCTTTGGTCTTTCCAGGAATGTCTAACAATGTCGCAATGACATTATCAAACACATTTTTCTCAAGAAACCTACGAGATGCCCTGTAGCAAACCGTTCTACTGCAAGGCATCCACTGAGAATCAGTTTCATAAAGGCATGAAGGGCATGCTAAATATCCTTTTGTAGACCATATAGAGAGCATTGCATAAGCTAGAAAATCATTAAAGGTAGTCATCAAAGCTACACGCATGTCAAATCTTTAATTGCTTGAACAATCATAAGTTTCCAGCCCAAACTCCCATAAATCCTTGAGATCCTTGTTTAAGGGCTGCAAATAGATATCAATATCATTACAAGGGAAGAAGGGCCCGGGATAAGTAAAGCTAGCATCAAAAATTCTACGGTTTCATAATCTCATCCAAGGAGGCAAGTTATAATTGATCAATATAACTAGCCATGTGATGTGTGCAATGCTCATTGAGGTTAATAGGCTAAATCCATTTGTGGCTAACCCTAACCTCACATTGCGTGGATCCTCGCAAACTTTGGATACATAGAATCGAAATCCTTCCAAGCTCGACCATCTACTAGTTGTTGTAAAAATTGATCCTCTTCACTCCCATTAGAATGCCATGTCATATGCCTTTTCCTATCTCTTCACACATAAACAACCTTTGTAGCCTTTTCTTTATAGGGATGTACCCAAGGATCTTTCGAGGAACCCTATGCATCTTTCCACTTGCATGTTGTGTGTCATTCTTCGTATCATTCGACTTCCATCTTGGCGTCACACATGGCAACTTGTAGCGTTTTCATGTTCTTCCCAATATAACATGGAATTATTAGGGCATGCATCTATCTTCGTATAATCCAACCCTAACACCTTAGAACTTTCTTCGATTTCATATAAAGACGTAGGCAATTTGCATTTTCATAAGGCAATATATCAGTAACGCCCCTCTCTTATAAGCTCTAATATAAATAGTAAATGCGCCATTGAAAGTTTTGAATGCTTCTATGATCCACTTCAACTTCATCAACTAAATTTAGAAACTTTTTTGCTTCATCATTCGGCCCCTCTGTAAAAGCATCACGTGCATCATGCAACAAGCCTGCCACATCATCCTTAGAATCATCAATATTTGGCCATTCATCTACACCCAAAGTGGATGTTTCTCTTTTGATGTTGATTCCTAGTTCTGACAACTTGTCGGTTCTTAGCACAAAATCATCACAAATTATGTGATCTCTCACAACATTCTCATTACACCAATAACGATAATGACAACATTCAAATGGACAAAAATTTTGATTTCCTTGAGACTTTGTAGAAATGGCCTTTTCAATATATTCGTTGACTTCTTGTTCATATTCCTCACTCCATCTAGGAGCCATCCACCACTCCTTAGTTCCACTATCCATCTCTCTTAGTTAACACTAATAACAATTGTAACTTATAAAAAGCTACTGCATCAAAATAAGAAACTTTCAGCATTGTTTTTTGTTTAATTTAATCATCCTAATATTTAACGAAAAGGACAAGCACATGCCAATATTTAACAAAAAAGGACAATGAAACTCTAGTTTGTATACCTTAAGAAATCCCCTTTGCATTTTTTAGGAAGAATTGAGAGTATGTTATTCGGTAGTTGCGATTGATTAAGGCTTCACGAGCGAGACTTGGGGCTTCACGAGAATCGAGGCGGAATAGCCGTTGTCAAATTTTTATCAATATTCAAATCTAAAACAAATTTTCAAAAAATATAGGATACACAAACAACATATGGTAAAAGTGTCCCCTTTGCTCCAAAATAGGAGCCTACGTGTTGAACCCACAAAAATTCTACGTCTTGAACAATACTCCCCAATACCATACATAGCAGCCTATGTGTTGTATGGTAAAAGTTATTAATTAAACAAAGAGAATTCTTATTCACTCCCGCAATATTACTTAATATCCCCGCATTACTATTTTCAAAAAAATGTCATTGATTGAAATGACTTTATTACCATCACTATATTTTCACAAAATTGCAAGAAGCAAACGAATTGGTTCAATAAAAATTAGGTATCGATTACCTATCAAGAAGCAAACGAATAGGGAGAATCAATTTCTGAGTATGCAAGAAGAAACTGGAGTTGACCCATGTAGGGGGCAAATGCAAATACTTGTTCCATAACCAGAAAACTTGAAAATTGAAAGCATAAATAACAAAGGTAATAACAAAGACAGGATCAACCCAATGCCAAAACAAAATTTATGCATTTTTTAAAAAAAAAAAAATTGCAGAGATGAAGAATGAATTATCCAAAATGTCAACTTTCTTGAAATATGCACTTTATGCAACTGTAAATGAATCAAGACTTTTTACCTAATCCACTAATATGAAGACTAAAGAACAAACATAAAAGTCAGAGGGAGAAAATGAAATTAGTGGAACCTGGTGTTAATGTAATCAGCCTGGAGGATCTCAAAACAAATGAAACAGATTATCAGATTTTTGTGTGTGTTTTGTGTGTACTGAATCAAAGATTATTAGACTTTCCAATATGATTATGGTTAAGCATACTTATGTATATGCTGTAAGATAAACATATACTAAGCAGAGGCACTAGCTGCATGGAGACAAAGGGGGCAGTTGCCCCCTTTTTAATTTTGAAAAGTACAGTCAAGTTTTCTTCCTTTTAAATTGTGAATATGTGATATTTTACCTTTTAAATCATGTATTTTTTAAATCAATTTTGCCACCTTTTTACTGCACGAAAAAAATTTGCATTCACGTGAATATTTTTGCCCCCAATTTATGTCATATTTACACTACACCCAATATTTAATGTTTTACTCTTGTAAAAAAATTGCCACCGTTTGTCTCAAAATCCCTAGCTCCGCCTACTTACAACAGCAAGTATATATACAAGTTAAGCAACAAACTACTTAAAAACACTAACTACTCTTAATTGGCATAACAAAATGTTTATTTACATATTGTATATGTCCATTCCTTTATCTTCTTCCTTCTTACACTTAACCCCTTTTTCCTTTATATCACCCCTCAAGCTGCTAGATGTGTGCATGAAAAGATCTCAGTAGTATTCATTTTATGTAGCAAATATGAAAGTTGAGTAGAACTCAAAACCTCAGTAAACATATTTGAAGTTGTTCTAAAGTAGTAGATAATGTGAGCCGAGTTTCAATAGGTCCTGAAGAAATACTTTCTCGAATCGTATGGCTATCTGTAAGTACCCCTGAATCTGGATCACACCCTTTTCACTACAAGCCTTGCAGGGGAAACACCGCGAGACTCATCAACACAGTTCTCGACGACCCCTCTCACTCAAAACCCTCTCTAAACCCCCAACCAAACCAAGGGAGGAGCCTTTACCTCGGGATAAAAGGGACAAAAGGACCTTTCGGGAATTTTCGTGAAATTGAGAAAAAGCAATATTGGTCCGCTGTACGGACTTCTTTGTACTGTCATAATTACTGAATCTCCTTAAAGTCCACAGATATTCCTCTCAAATTGGGGAAAATAATTACTCCCCTAGGGAAGATTTAGTCACGGACCTCTTTTGCAGATGCAAGATGGTCACGTACGGACCTTACTTGCTCAGGGGACACCATAATTGCAAATATTCCTCTATCATCACAGCATTCCCTCAAATCGAGGAAAACCAAAAAGCTTGGACTACCGTGCAGGAGGTCCGTACGGACCTCTTTGCACCAAATCTGGCACGCACTATAAATAGAGGGCTCCCCCTCCCTCATTTTCACAGACCTCCCACTTCTCTCTCTTCCTCCCTAGAGCCTTCTCCGGCTTCCCCTCTAAGTCCTTTCGAGGCATTCCCACCCGGATCCTTCCGAGGCCTTCCGAGCTCCCTTGTGGTGCTCGAAGGCCTCCCGAGCGCTCCCGAGACGCCTCCCTTGCTACGCTGCTCCGAGGCACTCTCGAGGCACTTTACGAGGCCCCTCGTGGTACTCCGAGGCCTTGCACTGGAGAATGCTTTCCACTGTGTCCCGGCTCTTTCCGAGTCAAACCCAGAGCGCATCCCAAACCACTTGCCGAAACTCCGCCCCGAGTGACTCACCGCCACCGCATGACACTCGCCAGAACCTCCGCCCCGAGTGATCTCGACGATCCCCACGCACGCCTTAGAACCTCCGCCGCGAACGCAGCCACTCGCAACCTCAACTCACGCCGAAACTCGTCCGCGGACAGTCCCGGCATCTCCCGAAGCAATCCCGATCCGTACCGGAACGCCTATACTCCGAGCCTCAAACACTATTCCCGAGCGGAAGATTGCAGACACGCCTAACCAACATTGGTAAGGCTTCCTTCCTATACTATTTCAATACATTTCCATACATAGCATACAATGTGTAGACATCCGATACAACATGGCATTTTAAAAAGCACACACACACACACACAACATTTAAAAGGATATTAGGGGTATCCGAAAGACTCGTTTACGAGGCTACTCGGGTGAGAGCTCTAATATTCTAATATTCTCTTCCTGGGAGTCATCCGACCTCCGAACTCAAAAATCTCATCACACAAAAAAAGTTTAAAATTATCTTTAAAGCGATGCCCTTTTTCAATGTTTTCGGGGCTTAATAAAAACAGGCGTGGCGACTCTACAAAACAAAAGCAGTGAGGCTACATCGCTCGCTCCAGCCTTGAAAAGATGCAGGATGCCGGGCGCAGGCTGCAGCTGCCTCTCGGATCCGGGTAATTTGGGTTGGCGACTCCGGCTGAAATTTTGTTTTAAAAACTTTTAAATGAAAACAAAAGATTTTTAAAACGATGATGAGGGTGGCGAACTTTCATTTTACCCCTTCCCTTTAAGCTACATTGTGTGTGTACGTG